>JARSSU010007469.1:0-53311 GCA_029619165.1 Eurosta solidaginis
AACTGCCTTTGACGGAAATGGATGTGATTGAAGCACTAACTAAGTTACTCCTGTTCGGAATATATAATGTATTCGATAGATGCAGATGTTTTAGGTTACTTACTTTACCGCCGCTCAAAAGTATACACAGAGCAAGCATCCTCGGTCTTGATATGTTTCATCCGCTCACGGCAGGATTGTTATTGCACCAGTAAGCTATACTGGTCACTTAAAGCCTCACACCGTGTTTCTAGCGAGGGCGGCGTAGAAAGCACTAAACTGATCGACGTCTCATATGTCTCATGGCCGTAAGGCCAACATACTAATCGACTAATACATGACAAAGTGCTAGCCATATGAACCAGAAAACAGTTACCTTATCATTCACTCCGAGGCGGGAAGGTTGTTAACGTAGCGCGAGTAGACGCGCTGAAAACCGCTCTCCAGTAATATACCTGAATAGCCAAGTCAACACTTAATCTATAACCCAGTCTCATATCTGATATAACGTATGGCGGTGAATAAACAAAAAATGCTTTGATGTCTCATCGTTCCCAGATCAAGAGGCGTAGTATGGACACAGAACTTATTCAAAGAACGTACATCAAACTGGGTATTCGGTGTGTGAGTCCACTTTTATCGGCTTTAATAAATGGTAAAATCTAACCTCTAACCCGTACCCTATAGTTCTTTCGATGTGCTTTTTTGTAGAGCTTACTACCTTTATGAAGTCTCGGATTTCGCTGTTTCCGCGCTTGATATCAACATGCAATTGTACAATCAAATCAGGCGCAGCAGCTTTTAGCGTCGAAGCTCAAAAATTAGAAAATTAAAAATGTTTAAGAGGCATTCGGTTGCACAGAGAAAGTAAAGAGCGAGCTAAACGCATTATTGTTTTATATTTGGTGCATTGGCTAAAAACGCATACGCATTTCGTTGAGTGGCGTACGGGAAAGTCGCGCGAGGTATAAAAAGATGCGCGCTTAAAAAACTAAAAAACTGCGGGAGACACGGGGCTAGCGAATTATTAATTCGCATTTGGCGCGTAAACCCCGACCAATACTCATAAATATTAAGCATTGCACGTCGGTTGTGTGGTGTGCCAATGGAGATCCTTCTAAAGTACATACACGTACGCGTGTGCATTTAATAGTATGCGCGTATGCTTTTGTGTGTGTTTATTAACTTTTTTGGTTTTCTACTTTTGCTAGTATTTTTCGCATTATTGCGGCTTTGCGTGTTTATGCCACAACACTGCCTTTATTCGAACGCCGTTCTCTCTCTCTTGCACTCACTTTACCATCAATTATTTCAGCGATATGGCAACTGTGGCAAATGATTACTCTTATGCTTAAATTTATTCCTTTGTTTATGTGTGCGCTAGCGTCTGTCTGTGTGTCTGTATTCGCTTGACTGCATTGCCGTAATAGACGCGACGCTGTGTAGCGCGTTTACTCAGGCGAGACTACCACACCGCTGTGGCTTCTTTTGTTATTATCGCAGTAGACCATGCCACAATAATGTGCGCATTGTTTTCTCCTCAAACATCACGCTGCTTTTACAACATGCTGCAACTTATGAACACACATAGTTTTGTATGTATGAGCGTAAATGTGTGCGTTAAGCCACAGCTGCCTCGAATTTTCAATTCAACTTAATGTTTTGCGATTGAATAAAAATTTAAATTTTGTGCAATTGTGGTAAGGCAAACTAACAACAACAACGAAGAATTACAAAGCAGCCAAAGTTGCGAAAAACATGAAAATATGTTTATTCGAGAAGCTGTGAAATGTTAAAAGCGATTTGCACAAAAAATTGTAATAACTAATAATTTACATGTTTGTTTTGTAGTTGCTATGTAAGAGTTGAGAAAATTTTTAAATTTTTATTTTCGTTTAATTCTTTTCAAGCAAACCTCTGGCAGCACCTTTACTTCAGCGCCATCTGTGATTTTATTCCTATAATATCTATTAACGATGCATACTTTTAGGCGAGCTAAATACTTTTTACGTATTTCTGGTCATCGTGTTTTGTCGACAGCCATATTTACACTAAAAACATACCATTTGTAAAATTATTTTCTCTTATTACAAACCTATAAAAAATGCGACTAGTCTAGGATGAATCCGGAATGGGTCGCAAAGGCATATGCAACTAGTACTGTGCTCTTTATATGGGCTGAAGTGATGCCTTTTGTTGAAGCGTGTCCTAGGGAGGGACCAACTGTACCAATTCATGCCTGAACGGGTAGTGTCAGACGGGCCTTCTTTATACCCATATCGGTACTGTGGGAAAGATATTATTCGTGATTGAACAGGGGCTGTCGAAGAAATCCTCTTTGTTCGCCTTTGGGTACGGTTGGACAGGTCTTTCGGCCGGAAAATTAATAACAATGAAGTAGGTGAATATTATTAAGCTCTTTATGCAAGTTGCCTACAAATGCCGCTGGTGTCGTTCTATTACAAATCTACTTTTTTAGTACATCGGTTTTAAATTTACTGAGCATGTTGAGTTATGTTGAGAGTTCAGCTTTTATAAAAATGACTTCCTTTTTTAGATCCGAGCAGTTCAAGCTAAGCCGTTTGGGAAAAGCTCTATGATATTATTATTCCAGCCATAGCAGTCCTCCACGATGGTTATGGAGATAGTTATGTCGTTGTTGTTGAAGCGATAAAGACACTCCCCTTAGGTTGTAGGGATTGTTATCGATGTTGATGATCCTTTTACGGATATAGATTTAGTAAGCTCGGGTAGCAAGCATCATTTAATTAAAAGCTCAACCATCTCGGAAATTACTGAATATGACCACCTTGAAATAGCCCCATCCCGCCCTTATTCCTTAGTTTCGTGGCACAATTGGGTTGGATAAACTTTAATTGCGCTGGCCGCCACTTCAATGACAAGGTGGCGCTACACAACCCATTCAATCATTTGGATATTTTATTTGCCTCTTACGACAGGCAAGAAAATAAAAAGTTCAGGCCTTCATATATTAAATAAACACGAACCTGTTTTTGTTGTTACTGTAGTTTCGGTAAGCATACTTTCCGGTTATTTTGAGAATTTTGAGCGGTAGGGAAACCCCTTTTCGGCATATCGAGCCGATAAGTTCTGTAACTCGCAACTTAAGGTGCTAAACCGACATTGTCGGAAAGATTTCGTACTAGCTAGACCAAATCTTCATACGGACCCTGGAGTCGACAGATCTTTGCCTGCTTATTACGTTTACGGACACGTTCATATTTTTGGCATTATTTTTAAGTAATTAAAAGCCACTTCTGATATCCTGTTTGCGCTTCAATTTGACTTCAACAGTGCATAGCTCTTACAAGCTTACATGATCTATTGAGTCTTACCCAAATGTACCTCGAAAAATCTAGCCTAAATGTATGCAACCAAAATTTCTGCAGGTGAACGCCCAACTTGTAAAATTATGAAATAATAAATGTGTACTAACCGTTCGTCAATGCACATTTTTTCTTAAGTTACAGCCATAACTAAAAGGTTTTATTTCTAAAATGTTCATGAAAGTTGACAAAGGAGTTTCGTGAGTTAAACTTTAAAACAAGGCATAATTTTAGGCAGCCGTACTTTTACTAAGGTATATCAAAGCTTTAAAAAATGCTCATTTCGTATGCTCGATCTGATAAATATTCTACGAAGTTTATATTTTATCGTTGTCTGTTTCCAAACTTCGCCTAAATTTTGTAATAAATAATAAATAATAAAATTTCGCACTCATTCACCTCTGATATTTTAAAATGTGTGCCCAAAACTACGCAGTGTTTGTGTTTTTCATAAAGTAAGAAGAAATGACTGCCACGCATCTGACAAACTATATGTTGCATACTTTTAGGCTAAGCTAAAACTATTTTTGTGCTTTTTGATGATCATTCAGTTATTCAATGCACATTTTCTTAATTAGAGATCGTGCTATTCACAGTGAATGATTTCTATCTACTCAACCCACGATGGTGTTTGTCTAAAAAACAATTTTACCACTAAGACCACACTTTTGGGACGCCTAGAAGTGCGCTTTCTAAAAGTATCGGCCTCTGGCTCAACGTGTAGTCGATTTCAGTGCTAAACTTCATTTAACAACTTTTTGGGATTTGGCTTGTGGCATGAATACAAAAGTACAGGAGATCCCCCCTTGTCAAAGTCAAGCCGAGAAAGTTTCGAGCTCGTCTGGTGTTCTTTTTTTACACACCAAGCTAATTGATATTGTTTAAAATATGAATACAAAGGTCTATTGAACCAATCAAATACAAAGTTAAGCAGGTTCCCTAACAAAATAGAATCTAATCCATTTGCACGTTTAACTTCGGCTGTCGGTTAACATGTGTATCACGGTTTTGTGTCTTTATACTCCTCATTGTTAGTCAGCTTACATGCGATATCTAGCAAATGTATGCAAAAATGTTTTTTTATTGCTGTTACTGTTGTCTCCTTTATTAGAATTTTTCGATCGCTTTTGATTTCATGCTAGCAATGTCATTTTTTTTGCTATTGCTTCTTCTGCACTTAATGCAACCAACAAGGGCCTGGCAATTTGTCATTGTGCAATTGGTTTTTTACCCAAAGGCATCAACATAATGTCGAAGCTCTGTGTAAAATACTCAAACCCCTTAAGGTAGACAAGCAGCAGCAGCAAACTTTGGTGCTGGGAACATTTCAATGTCACACGTCAATTCAATCCAAATGTCGTAGCCAACAAATCGTAAAGTGAATGCAAGAAGAGCGTGTTATGGCTGGATTAGTATGAGTAGGAGATGAGTCGCGAGTGCCCGGGAGCGGCATGAAAGCAAGCACAAATTTTAAAGAGGTAGATACAGGAGAAGGGATATTGTGGTTGTAGCAGTAAGAGATGGTTTGACAACAATCGAACAGGAAATTGACGCATACTCGCACTCACAAATGCTGCTTTACTCATTTGGCGTGCTTTGACAACCAACACTAGCACAGCTGCACTGACGAAGGGTGTATGTAAGCGCTTTTTTTTAAGTTTGGGGTCTTCAACGCATACACACACAGCCACTGTGACTTTTACTCCTATTGATATGTTGGTATTTGTTTGGTGTATATTGCTGCATGTTTGTTTGTATCTTGTTGCCTTCGTTTGTGGCACGTTAGCGTGTAACGGTAAATGGCTTTTTTGAATAGCAGCAAATCGTGGTAAAAAATGTAAAGCATCTTTTTCCCAAATCGTAATTTGCATTCTAGATTCTGCATAGAGTTTTTCATTTCGTTTACTTGTGCAATAATCCCTCGACCCCCTATGCAATCGTTTCGAATTTAAATTAGCATCGTTGTTACCTTTGCTACATATGGAGCATAGAGCTTTACGTGCATGCATGGGATATTCGGTGTGAAGTTACAAACTTTGGTTTTTTTTTGTTTTGGTGCATCGACATTGAGAATGTGTACCCCCTCTTACTGTCATTTCTCCACTCTGCCATTGACACTTTTTCATTTTCATTCAATACAAGCCAGCATTGCAAACCATTTTTTGGTATTGCCTATATTTATCTATTTATCGCAGTGACTGTACGAGAAAAAAAACTTTGTAAGCTTTGCAAGTATGCGCTAAGCGTAACGAGATGTACCGATTTGTAGCGACTCATTATGGTTAGTCAGTTGTTGAACAGTGTAGGCTGCTGTGATTTAGGTGGCAACCTCTTTGAAGTACTAAAGAAGAGATTTAGTGAAGACTTGAGGGACCCACTTACTTTTATACGAAAAATTACACTGAAGATGGCACAAACAGTTTATCCGCAATACGGTGAAAGGAATTTTATGCTTTAAATACAAAATTTTGTTCCAAAGTTTCGTGTTTTCGTATAGGTGCAACTTCACTTCGCGATCCAGAGTGTGTAGAGAGCGGGATCTTGCAATGGTTTCACATATTCTGCTTGCAGTCATCGAAAACATAATATAATGATTACCTTATAATAGTTAGAAACATCTCTGCCGAAGCGCGAAATTGCTTGAGCTCCCGCACACAAATAATAAAGTGGGATGACATAGGGTCAGGGTCCATAACGCCAATTCATCTTATAACCGCCAATTCATCTTATAACCCCCCTGAGCTGCATACTATTTATTCGGAAGCCATTTATGATCTCGGATTCTGCAAACTCCATTCCTAAACGAATTTCTCTCTTCTTCCAGCAATCCTAATCCAGAGTGATATGCGAATCATATCTATTGGATGATTTTCGGCTAGGGGATATATTCGGCAGTGTGCGAACAGAGTCTTCCTGATACCGGCCCACCTCGGAAGGTATTGATGACCTTATCACAGTAAGGGACGCCACTGTGGCGGACAGTTTTCTTCCCCATATTAAATATTGGACCGCTGAGTCCGCCTTGTCGGGCAGGTGGTCTTAGTGCCAAGATCACCGACTAAAGCTCTTATTTTATGATGAGGCTGAAAGATGGAGAACAGAGTTGAAAAACCAAGAAAACAAAAGGGGATGTGTCGGACGCGGAAATCAATATAGTGAAGCGTCAACATGCTTCATGATGGAATATAGGAGGAGTAGAGTGGACAAGGGTACGTAGCAGAGAATTTTCCAACACTTGGGAGGAATGGTCGACCTAACAGATCTGGAAAGTGAGCGCTTGGAGTGGGTTTGTGAGGCGTAGTAGGTCGATGGCAGTTTAAGAGATTCGCTACGACAAAATCTCGGTAAAGCAACCGGTACGAAGAGGAAGAAGCTTCGAGCGGCAGCATGAAGAGTCAACATTCGGCAGAAGGCCACAAATCTGCTCTCAAGCAGCAGAAAGGACACAGGCCCAGGGACACAAAGCAGGCCAGTTTGCAAAGACAAGACGAGTGGGTCTAAAGATGGAGGACAGATGGAATCCAATAGCAATGTAGTAACTATCTCGAAAGTAACAACCTCGAAAATGACAATTGAAGTTATGGCCGTTGACTTTATGCCACCCCTTAAAAAAATTAATTATCATCACCATTACTTTACTCGAGAAACATTGAGGTGTCAAAAACGTTCTCGAGTAGTTTTGGGAGGCTTTATTGGTACTGATGGTCCTGAAGATCCGGTTCGTTCCGGAAAATAACACCATTAAGGTACCAGACCTATTTCCCAGATACTTGGTTCGGGATAGAGAGTGTTACACGTCCAATTTTAATATTCTCGTTTCCATCATATACTTATGCAACTAAGGCTGGGTTTTTCAGTGGTGCTCTCCTTCTTAGACTAGAGTTTAACCCTGCCACTTCGGCCGCTTAAGCTGAGATGAGCAGCAAAATTTGTTGTTATCGAACAAAGTGGCAAGGTTAAACTCTAGTCAGCTTTAACTGGAGTTTAGACTTGTACTGAAAAACCGGGCCTAAGTACGAACCCACGAACAGGGTGTTATATTTTTACTTTGAGAATCAAGAGTCTCATCCATTTTCGCTTATTGACGAGGAAACTCTGACAGCTATAAATAGGACTATACAGCGGCAACAGAAAACCGGTTATCAGTGGAAAAATAAAATGTATTACAAACTAGTTGAATAAAGCGTCGATGTTTATACTGGTATCTCTTTGTATCGGTTGGACATGTTTCTACATCACCCCTTTCACCTTTCCCCTGCTAGGACGCTCTAAAATAACATATCATATATTCGTTTTTCCATTCATCCCACTGTCCACATCGACGCATCGGTCCGCAGTACCATCCTTTATTTGTGAATTTGTCGAAGCGTGCATGCGCATGGATTTAGGTTTTTGACTTTTGTTCGGTAAGCCAATTTGCGTCCACTTCGATTGAGCTGCAACGGCAGTCAAATTTTGCAGCACCACATTCACCAGCCCATTCATATTTTTTGTTGCTCATTCGTTCGGCTAACTTCAAACTATCAAAGTTTAGTGTTTAAATGTGATTGGAGGTGAATATGTCAGTGTGTGCGAGTGTGTGTTGCATTTTGAAATATTTTGTCTGCTTTAACTGTATTTGCCATTTGCTTACGATTGTCATTTTCAAGTTGTCGCACTCACGTAAATGTCATTGTGCCTTCTCTCAAGTTTGATTGGCGTAACAAGGTGACATTTTTATACTCAGCGTTCTTTGCACACAGAGTATATTAGCTTTGAGTGGATAACGGTTGGTTGTACAGGTATAAAGGAATCGAGATAGATATAGACTTCTATATCGAAATCATCAGCGTCGAAAAAAAATTTGATTGAGCCATGTCCTTGCGTCCGTCCGTCCGTCTGTCCGTTAACACGATAACTTGAGTAAATATTGAGATATCTTCGCCAAATTTGGTACACACCACGCCCACTTTTTATATATATAACATTTTGGAAAACCCAAAAAACCTGATTATTTAATAAATAATACACCTAGAATGTTGAAAGCTGACGTGAGGACTGATATTGAGACTTTTGATAAAAATTTGAAAAATTTTTGTAAATGGGCGTGGCACCGCCCACTTGTGATAAAATCAATTTTACAAATATTATTAATCATAAATCAAAAATCGTTAAACCTATCGTAACAAAATTCGGCAGAGAAGTTGCCTTTACTATAAGTAATGCTTTGATTATTGAAATTAACGAAATCGGTTAAGGACCACGCCCACTTTTAAAAAAAGATGTTTAAAAGGGTCGTGAACGAAAAAAATAAGCTAAGAGCTTTATATCAATGGTATTTCATTTCCCAAGTGGATTTATAACAATAAATAGGAAAAACTTCAAATTTTAAAAAATGGGCGTAGTACCGCTCCTTTTATGACTAAGCAATTTTCTATGTTTCGGGAGCCATAACTCGGAGAAAAATTAACGGATCGTAATAAAATTGGGTACACAAATTTTCCCTATAACAAGAAATATTTCTCGATCGATTAAAGACCACGCCCACTTTTATATAAAAGAATTTTCAAAGGGTCGTAGACGAAAATAATAAGCTATATCTTAGCGAAAAAGAGCTTTGTATTAACAGAATTTTACTTTTTAAATTGAATTATAACATTAAATTGGAAAACAATAAAATTTTGAAAATGGGTGTGGCACCGCCCCTTTTATGACTAAGCAATTTTCTATGTTTCGGGAGCCACAACTCGAAGAAAAATTAACGGATCGTAATAAAATTGAGAATGAAGGCTCCGAAAAGAGAGAAAATAATATCGGAACTAAGCGCGGAATCAACAAAAGTAATATCCGGGCAAGTCTTGATGAATTCGTAAAACGTAATGTTTTCTTGACATTTACTTAGCTTAGGTTGAGTATGAGCTCGCCCTGTAGCTAGCTTTATAGCCTACAGCTTATGCAACTCGATTGTCAACCTCATCTATCCTACGCGGATGCTGTCACTCTGACGACTTAAAGTTCCCCAGGGAACCAGAAAGTTCAGTGTGGTCGTATTAATACGTTCCCGAGATGGTGGAGCTAGTACTCCCAATATGCTTGTTTCCGGAACATATCGGATCTATATCCGGCAAAGGACAATCAAAATCGATAACACTTACCAAAACCTTCGGGGAGTGCGCTTCAAGAAGAAGATCAAGAAGATCCATTGTGATGCCTCATAGAATAATGGCGTTCGCTACGTAGCGATAATGTAGTTTGCAATATAACTGACCTGGCGACTTGGGATAGATTTTTTGAAGATCAAACTAAAGAAATACTGTACCCTAGTTCCAGTATCTTGTTATATGCCGTATCGATTCTTATTGGGCAGTTTCCTGTCATATGTAGCTACAATCAGCAAGGATTTAAGAGCAAGTATAGTGGACTTTATCACCTATCTCTTTGTTAAGGAACTTCTACTTGGAAGAAACTATCATGGGCTTTTAGAACATGGAACAGGAAAAAACAGGGAATTAAGAACTTTGGCTTTTTGGTTCGAACTTCGTATAAATTTTTACGCTATCTAGGATTTTAATCGTTTGCCGATCGGTCTCCACAATTTTGCTTTAGGTCACGATATGAGATGAGTTCGTTAATCCCAGAACACGAAAAAAATGGTGGGCTATAGAGAGCGATCTCACAACCACATACTGGTCTTCTGGGTACTGAGTTTGAGAACTTCGATTCTTACGGGCGAGGGCGTGAGTTTTTAAAAGCTGTCTTACAAAGTTTCCTCCTATTGGGCAGGGACCTGAAAGTATCCTAATCGTTTTTTCGTTCAAGTTCAGAATTTCTTATTTATACTCAGAAAGTTACAATTCAAGTTCTGAAAATTCAAATTCAGAGTTTTCATTATAATTTCAGAAAATAATACTCCGATTTAAGAAATTGCAATTTAAACTCAGAAAAAGTCATATTAAATTTACAATCTCGAATTTAATTTCGGAAAATTACATTTCATGTTCAAAAATTGCAATTTGTATTCATAAAATTACAACTCAATTTCAGAAATTGCAATCTGAGTTCAGAAAGGTACAATTCAACTTCAGAATATTACACTGCAACTTTAACAATTGCAATTTAAATTCAAAAGAGAACAACTCGAGTTCAGAATATATATTTAAAATTCAGACAATTGCAAAAGAGAAATGGCTATTTGAATTTAGAAACGTTCAATTCAAATGCAGAAAATTACAGTACAAGTTCAGAGTTTTCTCTTAAAATGACAATTGAAGCTCAGAATTTTCACTTCAAGTTCAGAAATTACAATTCAAGTTCAGAACTTTTAATTCAAATTCAGCCAATTACAATTCAATTTCAGAAATGGCTATTTGAATTTAGAAACGTTCAATTCAAAATCAGAAAATTACAACACAACTTCAGAATTTTCACTTAAAATGACAATTGAATCACAGAATTTTCACTTCAAATTCAGAAAATTATATCTCAAGTTCAGAAAATTACAATTCAAGTTCAAAATTTTTATTTCAAATTCAGAAAATAGCAACTCAAATTTCAGAAGTTGAAATGTAAATTCAGAAAAGTAAGATTTATGTTCAGAAAATTACAACTGAAGTTCAGAATTTCCATTTTAAACTCAGAAAATACCAATTTAATCTCAGATTTTTCACTACAAATTCAGAAAATTTTGTCTCAAGCTCAGAAAATTACAATTGAGCCCTTGATTTTGAAAGTGGTCTAAGTCATATTTTCCTTGTTTTGAGATAATTAGAGTTTTGCGTTATAAAGGATTGAAAAATATTTTTGCACTATGGAAAATGATTTTTCGACAGTAAAGTAGTGCCAACAAACAAGAATTTATTATGGTTGTGAAATTTATTACCATTTTTAACTGGAAATGTGCTTTTGAAAGGTTGGAAATGACTTAGACCACTTTCAAAATTAACAGAATGACTTTATAAATGACTTATACCAAGGAAACATTTTAATTAGTAATTAACATTTTATTCAAACTCATTTCATTATAACAAAGTAAATTATTTATTATGACATATTTAGGGAAGTGAAGTGTTTGTGAAAAATTGGTGGGATATAGGGTAGTAAATCCATCATATCTTTATGTTTTTCTTTTGTTATTGGTCTAATAGTTGTGTATAATGGAGGCAAATCAATATTTGCATATATTCTAGGTCTTCCTTTTTTAGGTGAGAGGTCTAATATTTTGAATTCGGAATTGTCATCCAAGGAAGTTTTATAAAACATCTTATATGGAGATTTTTTTAGAAATCTGATCCATTGAATTTTAAGCCAAGACACAGCTTCTCCATTGGTGTTTTTCTTTCTATTATTCGTTGAATCTTTAAGTTTTTTTGTCGAAATAAAATTTCTCTGAGCCATTTGTACCACCAGAAATGGGTTTTTCTTTTTACATACTTCTATTAAACTATAATAATGCTCAGGTATGTATAAATAATTTGATTTTTTAATTTTAGTTTCTATTAAACCAAAATCCCGATCATTTGGCAAAAAAGAATGGCCGGATACCATAAATTTATAATCAACAGTTTCAACATTATTATCAGATGACTGAACAATTTTTAACCAAATTAAAGCTATGTTGATGTTACGATTTTGTCCTGTGCAGGCATCACTGTAAGCTATGACATGCTTTTGAGTGGTAATGTCCTGAATGTGCTTTAAGATGCAAGACGCAACTTCCTGTGATCCCCTTGAAGCGATTGTTTCATCCCATACATACATTTTAGCATTTTCATTGTGGAAATTATGAAACCCTAAATTGTATACATACATGTTGCGCTTATAATAAGCTACCGAGACAGAAAGTTTTGGGTAAGAAAGTGCTTTCTGTAGATCAAATGTGAAACCGTAATATTCACTCGGGTTATCTTTTGCTCTTTGTATGTCTTCTGTCAAACTTTTTCTAGCCTGTTCGGCACTGTTAAGATGGGAATCATGAATTTCCATAAGATGCAACTTCTCGTCTTCGTTACTGGATGCTTCTATTTTTAGTTTTAGTGAATCACACTTTTGGCAAGTGTCTTTGCGAGGAGTATGAAAATTTAAGTTGAACTCCGTATTGAAAATTTTCCTGTAAGTCCACTCCTTCACACGTGGTGTATTATTTTCATCACATTTTTCTACATACAGCTCATACATTTTTCGAATATCTAAGTCAGCACTTAAATACTTTCGACCTGAAGTGTGATGTGATCTCGTGTAATGGCTCTCACATGCTGGAAACCTCAGAATATGTTTTCGTACCACTTTAATTTTTTCTTCATCTGTTTTTCTCGATGAACCAGTCATTTTGCCACGTAAATCCATTCCAGGGGATTTAGCATTTAAGGCACGGCTTAATCTTCCGTAAGATATTTTAAAAGTATCCAAAAAAAAGTTCTACAAACAGAAACTTCTGACATCCGTAAATTTATATGAAACTTATAACTACATTTTCTCATGTATCCTTTATTATTTCTGGGTCGCCTTTGCTTTATTAATAGTTTTCCAACCAAACCATGCAGAAACAAATTCTGTTTTTCGAAACTTGCTAATTTCCAAAATGCATCAAAATTAGCTTTCCTGTCTTCATATCCAATTGAATTTATACATTGTTTGGAACAAAGGCAATATTTATTTTCGAAAAGTTTGCCACTCACAAGCTTAGACTTTTTTGTTTCATATTCCTCTCCCTTATTTCTCTTAATTTTTCTTAAATTTTGTGCATAATTATGTTGATTTCGGCTCCTCTTTCTTGATTTCATGTTAATTTCTTCCATTTGTAGGGGTTCCGAATTCACTTTTAAAGTATCAGTTGATTCATCTGAAGACGATATTACTCTTATTCGATTCCATTTCTTGGGAGCATTACTTACACTTCTTCGCAGGATAATGTCTACAATTAACTATATATAGAACATTTTTACATTTTAAGGATTACTTGATCATACCTGAATCGTTATCTGAAGGCATTACAAAATTACTATTTATTTTCCAAAATTTCTCAACAGACTGACTTAGACCACTTTCAAAATAAACAGTTTCTATATTTTGTTTAACAACCAAAAATTCATTCAATTTTACGAGTTAATTTTCATGGCATACCGCCAATCTCTTCAGATTATGTTATTTTATTATGGTTAGATAACAAGTAGCTGATAAACTCGATTTTTAAAAATTTTGACTTAGACCACTTTCAAAATCAAGGGCTCAATTTATAAAATGACATTTCAATTTCAGAAAATTATAAAAAGCTTTTTCTTTTTGGAAAGTTACTGCAATTAAATTTCCGCGATTGTTTGCAGTTGATACGAACCATTAAATATACTCCATTTGCGTGGAGCTTTTTGATTCAGAACTTAGACAACAAAACGGAAAAAGGAAATGGAGACTTAGACCTTAGGGATTATGACAGCTCCTAAGGAAACTTGGCCCTATCCTAATTTGCTTATAATTTTTTATTCAACGTTCGCACCGCGGTTTTTGTATTTAATGTCATCCAACACGTCCTTCTACCCACACATTTTAATGTTGTCTATATTAATTTTTTCTTTTTTTATTTTAGTTTAGAAGTCCTTCCTTAGAGAGTATCATTAGCATTAGAATCCATCCCTAAAGGGTCTAAAAATGTCTCCATTTCCCTTTTTCCATGTGTTTATTGTTTTTTTTTTTTTTTTTTTTTTTTTTTTTTTTTTATTTTTTTTTGTTGTCACTAAGTCTGAATCACATAAAGTCTCCCGTCCATAGGAGTATATAGTTGAATGGTTCGTATCTTTACAACTGTCAATCTAATCGTCGGAAGGTATATTTAATGTGCAGTAACATTCCACTCATAAAGAAAAGCTTTTATTTGTAATTGTTCTGAACATACTGAAATGTCTTGTATATATAAATTGAGCCCTTGATTTGAAAGTGTCTACTTAGTCAAAATTTTAAAGAAATGAGGGGAGAGAGGATGAATAATCGAGTGTATCAGGCTACTTGTTATCTAACCATATAAAATACTGAATCTGAATGAGATTGGCGGTATGCCATGAAATGATGAACTCCGTAAAATGTGATATGAATTTTGTTGGTTTTCTGTTAAACATAATATAGAAACTGTTAGTGTGATAGTGGTCGTAAGTCACATAGTCTTGTAGAGAACTTTTGTGGACATAAATTTTTATAGTAATATATTTTTGTCATGCTCTTCAGACGCGATTCAGTAGGAGTCAAGTATCCTTAAAATGTAAAAATGTGCTCATAATGATAGTTACTTGTAGACATGTATGCCTGCGAAGACGGTAACAGTACTTGCTCCAAACGAATAGGAATCTGAATAGAGTAATCTCGTCTCAGCATGAATCTACACTGATACACTTTACGAGTGAATATCGAATCCCCTATCATAGGAAGAAATTAACATGAAAAGATCATAGAAAGAGGCGTGCGAAATATATCACAAATTAATATTATGCATCAAAAATTTTAAGAAAAATTAAGAGAAAGATAAGGTGATGAGGATATGAAACATATAAGTCTAAGCTGTGTGAGTGGCAAACTTTTCGAATAAATATATTGCCTTTGTTCCAAACATGTATAAATTCAATTGGATATTATGAAGACAGTAAGCTAATTTTGATATGCCTGTTGGAAATTACATGTGTTCGAAAAACAGAATTTGGTTTGTCTGCATGGTTTGGTTGGTGAAAATCTCTATTATAGCAAAGCGACCCAGACCTAATAAAGGATACATGAGAAATGTAGTTATAAGGTTTCATCTGAGTTATTACGGATGTCAGAGTTTCTCGTGTTTGTAGAACTGGGTGGATACTGTAAACTTATCTTACGTGTAGATTAAGCGCCGTGCTTAAATGCTAAATTCCCCTGGAATGGATGTGTATCGTGGGCAGCAAAATGACCTGCGTCGTATCGAGGAAAATAACATGATGATAGAAAAAATTAAAGTGGTACGAAAACATATTCTGAGGTTCCACGCGATGTGAGAGCCATACACGAGATCACATCACACTTCAGGTCGAAGTCTTATTAAGTTTGCTGACTTAGATATTCTTGAACAATGTATTTGAGCTGTCTTGTAGACAAAGGTGAGTGAAATGAAATACATCACCCACGGATGTGTAGGATGTGGACTTACAGGAAAATTTCAATGACGTGGAGTTCAACTTAATTTCTATACTCCTCGCAATAAAGGTGACACTTGCCAAAAGTGTGTATTCACTAAAATCTAAAATAGAAGCATCGCAGCACTACGGAGACGAGAGAGAGGTGCATCGTTATGAACATTCATGTAATTTTCCATCTTAACAGTGCCGGACAGGCTAGAAAAAGTTTGACAGAAGACATACAAAGAGCAAAAGATAACCCGAGTGAATATTACGGTTTCACATTGATCTACAGAAGAGCACTTTCTTACCAAAACCTTCTGTCTCGTAGCGTATTATAAGCGCACATGTATGTATCCAAGTGTAGGTTTCATAATTTCCACAATGAAAATGCTAAATGTATGTATGGGAGCATGAAACAATCGCTCTCAAGGGGCATCACAGGAGCGTGCGTCTCTGCATCGTAATAGCACATCTTTCTGACATGACACATCTCAAAGCATGTCATCGCTTACAGTGGATGCCGTGCATCAGGAATCACAAAATCGTTATACATTCACATAGCACTTTAATATTGGTTAAAATTGGTGCAGTCATCTGATAGATACTGTTGAAACTGTTGATTATAAATATTTATGTATCGGGTCTCATTGCTTTGTTTTGCCTCAACATGATCGTGGATTTTGTTGTTTAGTAGATAACTAAAAATTACAAAAATCAACTTATTATGACATACCTGAGTCATGATTATAGTTTAATAGACTGTCATGTAAAAAGAATACAAATGAACCATGTCTGGTGGTACAAATGGCCAGAGAAACTTTTATTTCTGAGCGACTCAAGAGAGAGAATTAGCTATTCAAAACGACTCAACGAATATAGAAAGTAAAAACACAATGAGAAGCTGTGTCTTGGCCTTAACATCAATGGATCAGATTTCTAAAAAAATTCTCCATATAAGATGTTTATAAACAACTTCCTGGATGGGACACATTCCGACTTCAAATCTTAGACCTCTCACCTAAAAAGGAAGACTAGAACATCTATGCAAATATGATTGCCTCCATTATTTACACACACTATTAGACCAAGAACAATAGATGAGAGTACATATAGCGAATGTTTTATGATGGATTACTACCCTATATCCACCAAGTTTTTTCACAAACACTCACTTCCCTATACATTTAGGTCATAATAATAATTACTTGTTATAATGAATGAGTTTGTTTTGAATAATAATGTCACTTACATATAGTAATAATGTTTCACACTTGGTATATAGTCAGTTTTTATACAATGTCATTCGGTTAATGTTTTTGAAAGTGTTGTCTAATAGTCATTACCAACCAGCTTGTATCATACATAGCAGCATGTGTCCAGTTAAAAATGGTAATACATTTCACAACCATAACTACATTCTTGGTTGTTGCATCTACTGTACTGATACGAAAACAATCAGTTTTCCATAGTGCAAAAATATTTTTCAATCCTTTATCACGCAAACTCTCATATCTCCAAAACAAGGAACATATGGACTTAGTCCATCTGTGTCTCATAATCATAAGGGGATTCTCAGAATGTGTAAATTTTGTCTGAGCTTGAGACACCATTTTCTGAATTGTGTGTAAAAACATCTCGAGATTAATGTGGTGTATTTTCTGAGTAAATGTGAAATTCTGAACTTCAGTTGAAATAATTTTCTGAACATAAATCTACTTTTCTGAATTTACATTCAACTTCTGAAATTTGAGTGCTATGCTGAATTGAATAAACATTTGAACTTGGACATTGTAATTTTCTGAACTTGAGATATAATTTTGTCTGATTTGAGTGAAAAATTCTGTGATTCAATTGTTCATACAAGTGAAAATTTCTGACAGTTGTGTTGTAATTTTTCTGATTGAACATAGAACGTTCTACACATTCAAATAGCCTGTATGCTGAAATTGATGTAATGAGCTGATTTGAAATCAAGTATCTGAACTTGTGAATGTAATTTCTGACCTTGAAGTGCGAAAATTCTGAGCTTCAATTGGTCATTGTAAGAGAAAACTCTGACTTGTACTGTGTAATTCTTTCTGCATTTGATTGAACGTTTCTAAATTCAATAAATAGGCTTCTCTTTGTGCAATTGTCTGATAGTTTTTATAAATATACTATCTGAAATCTCGAGTTGTTTCTCTTTTGAAGTAAATTGCAATTGTTAAAGTTGCACGTGTACATATTCTGACGTTGAATTGGTACCTTTTACTGAAAGACTGTCGGATTGAGACCTAATTCTGAAATGAGCGTTAGTAAATTTATTGTTGAATACAAATTGCAATTTTTGCGAACATGAAATGTAATTTTCGTAATATTAATGTCGAGATGGTAAATTGTAATATGACTTTTATCTGAATGTTTACATTGCATTTCTTAATTCGGGCGGAGTATTTTTCTGAAACTTTATAATGAAAACTCTGAATTGTGATTTATCAGAACGGGATGGTATAAAACTTCTGAGTATAAATAGAAATTCTGGAACTTGAACAGAAAAAACGATTAGGATACTTCATGTCCGGCCACTAGCACTTGTAGGACAAGCTTTTAGAAACTCACGCCCTCGCCTAAGAATCGAAGTTCTACAAACTCATGGACACCCGAAGAGACCCCGTACATGTGGTGTGAGATCGCTCTCTATAGCCCACCATTTTTTTCGTGTCTGGGATTAACGAAGCATCCTCTCATATCGTGGACCGAAGCAAAATTGTGGCAGACGCGATCGGCAGACATAAAACGATTAAAATCCTAGCTAGCGTACAAATTATACGAGTTCGAACCACAAAAGCTCAAAGTTCTTAATTCCTGTTTTTTCCTGTTCCATGTTCTAAAAGCCCATGATAGTTGTCTTACGTAGAAGTTCTTAACAAAGAGATAGGTGATAAAGTCCACTATGACTTGCTCTTACAATCCTTGCTGATTGTAGCTACATAGTGACAGAAAACAGATACTAAGCCAATTTTTTAAGAATCAGATACAGCAATATATAACGAAAGATATCTGGAACTGTAGGGGTAGCGGGATTGTCTTTAGTGTTGATCTGACACAAATCAAAACATCTAGTCCAAGGCGCCAGGGTCAGTTATATGTGCACACGACATTATCGCTACGTGATGCACGAACGCCATTTATTCTGATGACTGCATCACAATGATCTATCTGTGATCTTCTCTGTTGTAAGCGCACTCCCCGAGGTTTGGTAAGGGTTATCGATTTGATGCTCCTTTGCCGGATATGATCGATACTGTCCGGAAACAAGCATATTGGCGATGTTACTAGCTCCACCATCTCGGGAATAACGTATTAATACGACCACACTGAACTTCGGGTTCCACGTGGGAACTTTAAGCTCGTCAGAGTGACGCAGCATCCGCGTAGGATCGATGAGGTTGACACATCGAGTTCGCATAAGCTGTAGGCTGTATGTAAGCTAGCTCCAGGGCGAGCTCAGTACTCAACCTAAGCTAAGTACAACTGCTAAGAATATAAGCATTATGCGTGTTTACGATTCATGCAAGTGACTTGCCCGGATCATTACGTTGTGTTGCTTCTCGCGCGCTACGTTCCGATATTACATTTTCTCTCTTTCGGAGGCGTTCATCTCAATTTTGTAGTACGAATCCGTTACTTTTTTCTTCGAGTTGTGCATCCCGAAACATAGGACAAATTGCTTAGTCATAAAAGGGGCGGTGCCACACATTTTCAAAAATTTATGTTTTCCAATTTAATGTGTACATATTCAATTTAAAAAGTAAATGCTGTAATACAAAGCTCTTTTTCGCTACTAAGATATAGCGTATTATTTTCGTCCTACGTACCTTTGAATTCTTTTATATCTAAAGGGGCGTGGTCTTTACTCGATCGAAGAACTATTTCTTGTTATAGGGGCAAAATTGTGTACCCAATTTTATTACGATCCGTATAATTTTTCTCCGAGGTATGGCTCCCGACACCATAGAATAAAATTGTCTTGTCATGTCAGAGCGGTACTACGCCATTTTAAAATTTTTGACAGTTTTTCTATTTAATTGTTATAAATCCACTTGGAAGGAAATACCTTGCTATAAAGCTCTTAGCTTTGTTTTTTGACGATTCACGACCCTGTTAAACATCTTGTAAAATAAAAGTGGGCGTGGGTCCGTTTCACCGATTCAGTTAATTCAATATCAAAGCATACGTTAGTAGAAAGCACTTCCCGGCCGAACTTTTGTTACGGTAGGTTAAATCGATTTTTTGATTTATGATTAATCAATATTTGTAAAATGATTTTGATCACATGGCGGTGCCACGCCCATTTACAAAAATTTTTCCAACTCTCAAAAGTCTCAATATCAGTCCTCACGTCAGCTGTGTCAACATTCTAGGTGTAGTATTATTAAATAATCAGGTTTTTTGGGTTTTCCAAAATGTATATATAGTAAAAAGTGGGCGTGTCGTGTACCAAATTGCGAAGATATGCTCAATATTTACTCAACTTACTCGGTAGTTATATCGGACAGATACGGACGGACGGACAGGACATACAGGACATGGCTGTCAATGTCATAAAATTTTTTGTTTTTTCGACGTGACTGTATGTATTGATTCGATATAGACGTCTATATCTATCTCGATTCCTTATACTGTACAACACAACCGTTATCCACTCAAAGCTAATATACTCTGTGGGCACAAGAACCTGCGAGGATAAACATGTCCCTTGTACGCCAATCAAACGTGAGAGCAGGCACTAATGACATTACGTGAGTGCGACCAACTTGGAAAATGACAAGCGTAGCAATGGTGCAAATACAGGTTAAAGCAGACCAATATTCTCAAAATGCACCACACACTCGGACACACACTGACAGTAAGTTCACCTGCCAATCACTATTTAAACACTAAAGATCTTCTGATAGTTGAAGTTATGCCTGAACGAATGAGCAACAAAAAATGAATGGGCTGGTGAATGTGGTGCTGCAAATTTGACTGCCGTTGCAGCTCAATCGAGTGGACGCAAATTGGCTTACGAACAAAAGTCAAAAACTAAATCCATGCGCATGCACGCTTCGACAAATTCACAAATAAAGGATGTACTGCGGACCGATGCGTCGATGTGGACAGTGGTGAATGGAAAAACGTATATATATATGTTATTTTAGAGCGTTTCCTACAGGAAGGTGGAAAGGGGTGATGTAGAAACATGTCAACCGATACAAAGAGATACCATCGTATAAAATCGACGCTTTATTCAACTAGTTTGTAATACATTTTATTTTTTCACTGATACGTTTCTGTTGCCGCTGTATAGTCATATTTATAGCTGTCAGAGTTTCCTCGTCCATAAGCGAAAATGGATAGACTCTGATTCTCAAAGTAAAAATATAACACCTGTTCGTGGGTCGTACTTAGCCCGGTTTTTCAGTACAAGTTCTAAACTCCAGTTTAAGCTGACTAGAGTTTAACCTTGCCACTTTGTTCGATAACAACAAATTTTGCTGCTCATCTCAGCTTAAGCGGCCGAAGTGGCAGGGTTAAACTCTAGTCTAGAAGGAGAGCACCACTGAAAACCAGCCTTAGTTGCATAAGTATATGATGGAAACGAGAATATTAAAATTGACGTGTAACACTCTCTATCCCGACCAAGTATCTGGGAAATAGGTCTGGTACCTTAATGTGTTATTTTCCGGAACGAACCGGATCTTCCCAGATGCCTATCAATTACCAATAAGCTCAAAATACTCAGAACGTTTTGTATCACACCTCAATGTTCTCGAGTAAAGTAATGGTGATGATGATAATTTTTTTAAGGTGTGGCATAAGTCAACGTCCATAACTTCAATTGATCATTTCGAGGTGTGTTACTTCGAGATAGTCACTACATTGCTATTGGATTCCTTGTCCTCCATCTTAGACCCACTCGTCTTGTCTTTGCAAACTGGCCTGCTTTGGGTCTCTGGCCTGTGTCCTTTCTGCGGCTTGAGAGCAGATTTGTGGCCTTCTGCCGAATGTGACTCTTCATGCTGCCGCTCGAAGCTTCTTCCTCTTCGTACGGTGCTACCGAGATTTGTGTCGTAGCGAATCTCTTAAACTGCCATCGACCTACTACGCTCACAAACCACTCCAAGCGCTCACTTTCCAGATCTGTTGGTCGACCATTCCTCCCAAGTGTTGGAAAATGCTGCTAGCTACCTGTCCCTTTCTACTCCTCGCTTATTTCCATCATGAAGCATGTTGACGCTTCACTATATGATCTTCGTGTCCGACATCCCTTTTGTTTCTTGGTTTTTCAACTCTGTTCTCCATCTTTCAGCCTCATCATAAAATAAGAGCTTAGTCGTGATCTTGGCACTAGACACCTGCCGACAAGGCGGACTCAGCGGTCCAATATTTAATATGGGGAATGAAAACTGTCCGCCACAGTGGCGTCCCTTACTGTGATAAGGTCATCAATCTTCCGAGGGGGCCGGTATCAGGAGACTCTGTTCGCACACTGCCGAATATATCCCCTAGCCGAAAATCATCCAATAGATATGATTCGCATATCACTCTGGATTAGGATTGCTGGAAGAAGAGAGAAATTCGTTTAGGAATGGAGTTTGCAGAATCCGAGATCATAAATGGCTTCCGAATAAATAGTAGGCAGCTCAGGGGGTTATAAGATGAATTGGCGGTTATAAGATGAATTGGCGTTATGGCCCCTGACCCTATGTCATCCCACGTTATTATTTGTGTGCGGGAGCTCAAGCAATTTCGCGCTTCGGCAGAGATGTTTCTAACTATTATAAGTAATCATTATATTATGTTTTCGATGACTGCAAGCAGAATATGTGAAACCATTGCAAGATCCCGCTCTCTACACACTCTGGATCGCGAAGTGCTTTGGTGAAGTTGCACCTATACGAAACACGAAACTTTGGACAAAATTTTGTATTTAAGCATAAAATTCCTTTCACCGTTTGCGGATAAACTGTTTGTGCCATCTCAGTGTATTTTCGTTTAAAGTAAGGGGTCCAGCCCAATCTTTCTCTTAAAGAGGTTGCCACTATCACAGCAGCCTACATGTTTTCAACTGATACTGAGTCGTACAAATCGGTACCTTTTACGCTAGCGCATACTTGCAAGCTTACAAAGTTTCTCTCGTACTGCGATATAGATATCTAGGCAATACCAAAAATGGTGAATGGCAGATGATGAAGTGAAATGCACAGTGGAGAATGAGGGTACACATCTCATGTCGATGCACAAACAAAAAAAACCAAGTTGTGTAACGTCACACCGAATATCCATGCATGCACGTAAAGCTCTATGCTCCATATGTAGCAAGGTAACAACGATGCTAATTTAAATTCTAACGATTGCATAGGGGTCGAGGGATTATTGCACAAGTAAACAATGAAAAACTCTATGCAGAATCTAGAATGCAATTACGATTTGGGAAAAGATGCTTTACATTTTTTACACGATTTGCTGCTATTCCAAAAAAGCCATTTACCGTTACACGCTAACGTGCCACAAAACGAAGGCAACAGATACAAACACAACACATGCAGCAATATACACCAAACAAATACCAACATATCAATAGGAGTAAAAGTCACAGAGGCTGTGTGTGTATGCGTTGAGACCCCAACTTAAAAAAAAGCGCTTACATACACCCTCGTCATGCAGCTGCTAGTGTTGGTTGTCAAGCACGCCAATGAGTAAAGCAGCTGTTTGTGAGTGCGAGTATGCGTCATTTCCTGTTCGATTGTTGTCAAACCATCTCTTGCTCAACCACAATTCCCTCTCCTGTTCACCCTTTAAAATTTGTGCTTGCTTTCCATGCCGCTCCCGGGCACTCGCCACTCATCTCCTACTCATACTGATCCAGCCATAACACGCTCTCTTGCATTCACTTTACGATTTTGTTGGCTACAGACATTGGATTGAATTGACGTGTGACATTGAAATGTTACCAGCACCAAAGTTTGCTGCTGCTGCTTGTCTACCTGAGGGGTTTGAGTATTTACACAGAGCTTCGACATTATGTTGATGCCTTGGTAAAAAACCAATTGCACAATGGCAAATTGCCAGGCGCTTGTTGGTTGCATTAAGTGCAGAAGAAGCAATAGCAAAAAAAATGATTGCTAGCATGAAATCAAAGCGATCGAAAAATTCTAATAAAGGAGACAACAGTAACAGCAATAAAAAAACATTTTCGCATACATTTGCTAGATATCGCATGTAAGCTGACTAACAATGAGGAGTATAAAGACACAAAACCGTGATACACATGTTAACCGACAGCCGAAGTTAAACGTGCAAATGGATTAGATTCTATTTTGTTAGGGAACTTGCTTAACTTTGTATATGATTGGCTCAATAGACCTTTGTGTTCATATCTTAAACATATCATTAGCTTGGGGTGTAAAAAAGAACACTCTTCTCGGCTTGACTTTGACAAGGGGGGATCTCCTGTACTTTTTATGTATTCATGCCACAAGCCAAATCCAAAAAGTTGTTAAATGAAGTTTAGCACTGAAATCGACTACACGTGAGCCAGAGGCCGATACTTTTAGAAAGCGCACTTCTAGGCGTCCCAAAAGTGTGGTCTTAGGGGTAAAATTGTTTTTTAGACCAAACACCATCGTGGGTTTGAGTAGATAGAAATCATTCACTGTGAATAGCACGATCTCTAATTAAGAAAATGTGCATTGAATAACTGAATGATCATCAAAAAGCACAAAAATAGTTTTAGCTTAGCCTAAAAGTATGCAACATATAGTTTGTCAGATGCGTGGCAGTCATTTCTTCTTACTTTAGTGAAAAACACAAACACTGCGTACTTTTGGGCACACCTTTTAAGATATCAGAGGTGAATGAGTGCGATTTTAAAAATTTTAATTATTTATTATTTATTACAAAATTTAGGCGAAGCTCTGGAAACAGACAACGATAAAATATAAACTTCGTAGAATATTTATCAGATCGAGCATACGAAATGAGCATTTTTTAAAGCTTTGATATACCTCAGTGAAAGTACGGCTGCCTAAAAGTATGCCTTGTTTTAAAATTTAACTCACGAAGCTCCTTTGTCAACTTTCATGAACATTTTAGAAATAAAACCTTTTAGTTATGGCTGTAACTTAAGGAAAAATGTGCATTGACGAACGGTTAGTACACATTTATTATTTCATAATTTTACAAGTTAGGCGTTCACCTGCAGAAATTTGGTTGCATACATTTAGCTAGATTTTCGAGCTACATTGGGGTGAGACTCATAGATCATGTAAGCTTGTAAGAGCTATGCACTGTTGAAGTCAAATTGAAGCGCAAACAGGATATCAGAAGTGGCTTTTAATTACTTAAAATAATGCCAAAAATATGAACGTGTCCGTAAACGTAATAAGCAGGCAAAGATCTGTCGACTCCAGGGTCCGTATGAAGATTTGGTGTAGCTAGTACGAAATCTTTCCGACAGTGTCGGTTTAGCACCTTAAGTTGCGAGTTACAGAACTTATCGGCTCGATATGCCGAAAGGGGTTTCCCTACCGCTCAAAATTCTCAAAATAACCGGAAAGTATGCTTACCGAAACTACAGTAACAACAAAACAGGTTCGTGTTTATTTAATATATGAAGGCCTGAACTATTTTTTATTTTTTCTTGCCTGTCGTTAGAGGCAAATAAAATACCCAAATGATTGAAGGGTTGTGTAGCGCACCTTGTCATTGAAGTGGCGGCCAGCGCAATTAAAGTTTATCCAACCCAATTGTCCCACGAAACTAAGGAATAAGGGCGGGATGGGGCTATTTCAAGGTGGTCATATTCAGTATTTCCGAGATGGTTGAGCTTTTAATTAATGATGCTTGCTACCCGAGCGTACTAAATCTATATCCGTAAAAGGATCATCAACATCGATAACAATCCCTACAACCTAAGGGAGTGTCTTTATCGCTTCAACAACAACAACATAACAATCTCCATAACCATCGTGGAGGATGCTATGGCTGGAATAATAATATCATAGAGCTTTTCCCAAACGGCTTAGTTTGAACTGCTCGGATCTAAAAAAGGAAGTCATTTTTATAAAAGCTGAACTCTCTGCTATCAACATGCTCATTAAATTTAACACCGATGTACTAAAAAACTAGATTTGTAATAGAACGACACCAGCGGCATTTGTAGGCAACTTGCATAAAGAGTTAATAATATTCACCTACTTCATTGTTATTAATTTTCCGGCAGAAAGACCTGTCCAACCGTACCCAAAGGCGAACAAAGAGGATTTCTTCGACAGCCCTGTTCAATCACGAATAATATCTTTCCCACAGTACCGATATGGGTATAAAGAAGGCCCGTCTGACACTACCCGTTCAGGCATTAATTGGTACAGTTGGTCCCTCCATAGGACACGCTTCAACAAAAGGCATCACTCCAGCCCATATAAAGAGCACAGTACTAGTCGCATATGCCTTTGCGACCATCCCGGATTCATCCTAGACTAGTCGCATTTTTTATAGGTTTGTAATAAGAGAAAATAATTTTATAATGGTATGTTTTTAGTGTAAATATGGCTGTCGACAAAACACGATGACCAGAAATACGTAAAAAGTATTTAGCTCGCCTAAAAGTATGCATCGTTAATAGATATTATAGGAATAAATCACAGATGGCGCTGGAGTAAAGGTGCTGCCAGAGTTTGCTTGAAAAGAATAAACGAAAATAAAAATTTTAAAATTTTCTCAACTCTTACATAGCAAATACGAAACAAACCTGTAAATTATTAGTTATTACAATTTTTGTGCAAATCGCTTTTAACATTTCACAGCTTCTCGAATAAACATATTTTCATGTTTTTCGCAACTTTGGCTGCTTTGTAATTCTTCGTTGTTGTATTTAGTTTGCCTTACCACAATTGCACAAAATTTAAATTTTTATTCAATCGCAAAACATTAAGTGAATTGAAAATTCGAGGCAGCTGTGGCTTAACGCACACATTTACGCTCATACATACAAAACTATGTGTATTCATAAGTTGCAGCATGTTGTAAAAGCAGCGGGATGTTTGAGGAGAAAACAATGCGCACATTATTGTGGCATGGTCTACTGCGATAACAACAAAAGAAGCCACAGCGGTGTGGTAGTCTCGCCTGAGTAAACGCGCTACACAGCGTCGCGTCTATTACGGCAATGCAGTCAAGCGAATACAGACACACAGACAGACTGCTGCGCACACACAAGACAAAGGAATAAATTTAAGCATAAGAGTACTCATTTGCCACAGTTGCCATATCGCTGAAGTAATTGATGGTAAAGTGAGTGCAAGAGAGAGAGAACGGCGTTTGAATAAAGGCAGTGTTGTGGCATAAACATGCAAAGCCGCAATAATGCGAAAAATACTAGCAAAAGTAGAAAACCAAAAAAGTTAACAAACACACACAAAAGCAAAAGTCTCAGCATACGCGCATACTATTAATGCACACGCGTACGTGTATGTACTTTAGAAGGATCTCCATTGGCACACCACACAACAGATGCGCAATGCTTAATATTTATGAGTATTTGGTCGGGGTTTACGCGCCAAATGCGAATTAATAATGCGCTAGTCCCGCGTCGCCCGCAGTTTTTTAAGCGCGCATCTTTTATACCTCACGCGACTTTCACGTACGCCACTCAACGAAATGCGTATTCGTTTTTAGCCAATGCACCAATTATAAAACAATAATGCGTTTAGCTCGCTCTTTACTTTCTCTGTGCAACCGAATGCTCTTAAACATTTTTAATTTTCTGATTTTTGGGCTTCGACGCTAAAAGCTGCTGCGCCTGATTTGATTGTGCAATTGCATGTTGATATCAAGCGCGGAAACAGCGAAATCCGAGACCTCATAAAGGTAGTAACTCAAAAAAGCACATCGAAAGAACTATAGGGTATGGGTTAGAGGTTAGATTTTACCATTATTAAGCCGATAAAAGTGGACTCACACACCGAATACCCAGTTTGATGTACGTTCTTTGAATAAGTTCTGTGTCCATACTACGCCTCTTGATCTGGGAACGATGAGACATCAAAGCATTTTTTGTTTATTCACCGCCATCGTTAATAACAGATGTGAGACTGGGTTATGAGATTAAGTGTTGACTTGGCTATTCAGGTATATTACTGGAGAGCGTTTTCAGCGCGTCTACTCGCGCTACGTTACAACCTTTCCCGCCTCGGAGTGAATGATAAGGTAAACTGTTTTCTGTTCATATGGCTAGCCTTTGTCAGTATTAGATGAAGTTATGTTGGCCTTACTGCCATGAGACATATGAGACGTCGGATCAGTTTAGTGCTTCTACGCCGCCCTCGCTAGAAACTGGTGTGAGGCTTTAAGTGACCAGTATAGCTACTGGGTTGCAATAACAATCCTGCCGTGAGAAAAATGAAACATATAAGACCGAGGAGCTTTGTCTGTGTATCTTTTGAGCGAAAGTACCTAAAACATCTGGCACTACGAATACATTATATATTCCGAAAGGAGTAACTTAGTTAGTGCTTCAAATCACATCCATTTCCGTCAAAGACAGTTCATGTTGTGGAACCCTTTCTTAGATGTAAAAGTGATATCTTATTGAAAATTAGGAACTTTCAAAAGTGTTTTGCTTGAAACCCTTATACATAAAAAATGGTTGTTGTAATAGTAAACGCGCCGGTTGAAAGAAACTGTTTACAAGAAGGGCAGTTCTTTGACGGATACTAGTAAAGTTCGCTCCTGTATTAGAATGCCCTATAAGTAGCCAAATTCAAATTCTACGAAAACGACTTGTTGCGCCCCGCGGCCACTAGTCCGTCCTTCAAGTAAGATACTTGTTGCACCAATCGGAGGCACTCGCCTTATTTATCTGTTCTCGTATATATGTTCACAGCTAACCTAAAAAAGAGCAGGAGCTTGATAGTGAAAAGTTAATTGAACCGCGCAACGCTTTGAGACTGTAGGGTAATGGTTTATGAATGTATTAAAGATGAAGGGGAAACGTTGCAACGTTAGAAAAGTCGGCAGAAGCTAGTCGCCTTCCAAGAAGAAATTCACAACTACCGGAATAACTGACTTCGAATTAAACAATGGTAGAAAGCAGGATGGTCTAAAAACGCCTGGTCTTGCTTCCAACTGTATCGACCTATTTTAAGCTTGAGTAGCTTTCACGAGGATATCTTGGCACAAATATAATCTTATGTATCAGATGTGGCGACATAAAGGCCTTCCCGTTTTTTTTTATCGATGGTTACAGATGTATTTTTTCACAAAAAACCGATGAGTCGTCACTAACAAATCAATAACGCGCAGATAACAATTTGGTAACTCCCTGATAAGAAATCGATAGTTTTTCTTTAAAAAATCGATAAATTTTCAAAAACAAATCGATAACTTGTCGATAGCAAATCGATATTTTTACGATAACAAATGTAGAAGTTTTCGATTTAAAGTCAATAAATATTTAATAAAAAATCGACCACTTTTCGATAACAAATTGGTAAGACTGCCATAACAAATCGATAATAAATCGATAAAAATTCGATAAATTTTTTTAACCCATGCGATATTTTTTCGATAGCAAATCGTTTACTTTCAGACATGTCGATAACTTTCATGAACTTTATAAATAAGCGACATCTTTTCGATAACTACGAATGTGTTTTTGAAAGCAAACCAATAACTCGTCGATAACTAATCAAAAGCCTTTGTTATCGATAGCAAATTTATAACACTTCGATAATAAATCGATAATTCGTCTATACCTCCTCGATAACACACCTTTAAAAAACTTGGCCTCTTCTTTTCTATCCTGTACTTCTCTTTCCTCTCATGTTTTGCCCTACCGTGGTTTGCTTTGCCTTAATTTGCTGTAGAATTTCGCTTGTATCAACATTGATCATACTAACGGGGTAAGGTTGAATGACCTGCATAAATATATGCGCAGAAATATATATTAAATTTTGATGTGGTGAACCAATAGCGCTTAGTACCGCAGTTCAAATGCGACGTCATAGAAATGATGCGTGCTTTTGTTGCTGTTTATTTTTGTTAAAGCAAAAGAAAAACTCGAATTTGATTACATATCACAAGCGCTCTATCAGTGCTGAGTGTGTTCGCAAGAAAATAGCGCTTCGCTCGTTGTTTTGAATTTGGGCTGACATGGCTAGAAGCGCAAGCGACGCTTAATCTGATTGATTCAACGACTGAAAAATAGCTATGTACCGGGGCGGATAAATATCCGTTAACTGTTACCACTGCAAGCGCGTAGAATATTTGCATTTGTCCACATCTAGCTCTACTTGAAACGTCAGCTTTATAAAAACACAGAAAAATAATAATCGCACTCTCAGCAGTTTCACCCCTACGTGCCACTCAATTTGTTGCAGCCAGCTACATTTGTAACAAAACAATCAATCAAACAAATCTTTGCTAACGCGAACGAACGCAACGCACACAAACACGCCACTATCCAGTAGCGCCAACATAGCAAAATGCTGGCTTTGATGTTACGCGCGCTTTCTATATGATTACCGCAAATCATGATTGCCTGCACATCAGGTAGCAATTGAAAATTATGCATTTGTTGTACGCGCTGTTGTTATACGCCCTGTTTTTGTGCCTGCTAACATTCTATGCTTGGCATTGATTGCGCGCGCTCATCGTTGTCATGTGTCTGTCACGTGTATGCCGCGTGTGTTATCAATAAGCGCATGCATTTGCAAAGCGTTATTCAAATGCGTCATAATTATCAGCAATAACAACAAAAACGCATACCACCTTGTCTACAAACGCGCTTAGCTAAGCACAACCACAACTCTCATACACATCTGCATACGTACAAAAGCTCTTTCAATTTCAAAAGTACGTCTACACGCACAGCAACGCGTCAAATTGTCGTCCACGCCACATTAACGAGCGCTGCGTACAATAGTTACTCATACGCCCTGTTGTTCACATTCGCACATTAATGTTGAAGGCAAAGACAAGAAGGCAATGATGTTCGGTTAAACAACGTGTCGTTGTCATTTGTATTGCAAATTTGCTTTGTATTTGCATTTGATGTTAGTATTGCATGATAATTGTTCTTGTTGTTGTATTATTTTCCTTGTTGTTAGCAATTTAGTAAATCGTTAGCTCTACTGTTATTTTCTTCATTTATTTAGCATATTTCAAATTATTTTTTAAGTGGCTCGGGCTCATGGATGGTGTCGAGAGAAGATAAGTTGGCTCTTGGAGTGTACAAGCGAAAAGTTCTCCGGAATATTTATAGTCCTGTCCGTGATGCCGACGGCGAGTATAGAAGGAGGTATAATTATGATCCTTACTCAGAGAAGAAGATAGTGCAAGTAATAAAACACCAAAGGCTTCGCTAGATAGGTCATGTAATGTAAATAGACGAAGACGCTCCGCCGCGAAACGTATTTCAATCGAGGCTGCAGTTTGGAAGGAGAGAAATGGGATATCCTCCACTGAGTTGGGAAAGGCAGGTCAAGAAAAGCTTGACTTCCCTTGGTGCTCCCAATTGGTGTCAGCTATGGCGAGACAGAGAGAGCCCATCTATGAAAATATCGAAATGCTGGTGTGACTTGTTACAAAATGGCCAAAACCGCTAAGGCGCGTAAACGCCAATTAATGATGATAACGATGGAGGATGTTTTTTATGTGCTAAATATTTGGCGGCCACCGTGGTGTGATGGTAGCGTTCTCCGCCTACCACACCGTATGCCCTGGGCTCACACCCCGGGCAAAGCTACATCAAAATTTTAGAAATAAGGTTTTTCATTAGAAGAGAATTTTTCTAAGCGGGGTCGCCCCTCGGCAGTGTTTGGCAAGCACTCCGAGTATATTTCTGCCATGAAAAGCTCTCAGTGAAAACTCATCTGCCTTGCAGATACCGTTCGGAGTCGGCATAAAACATGTAGGTCCCGTCCGGCCAATTTGTAGGGAAAATCAAGAGGAGCACGACGCAAATGGAAGAGACGCTTGGCCTTAGATCTCTTCGGAGGTTATCGCGCCTTACATTTATTTTTATTTTTATTTATTTATTTATTTATTTAAATATTTGCTCAATTAAGTATTCTCCCAGAATGTAAGCGTAATGTAAGTGTAAGTGTAAGCGAAACTGCAATCGATACGTTACAGCGTGTTTTCGATTTGCAAACAAAGTTAACGGTTTGTTATCGATGAGTTATCGGTTTATCATTGAGGGGTTATCCATTTCTTACCGAGGAGTTGTCGGTTTGTTAGAGGTGTGGTATCAAAGAGGTATAGATGAGTTATCGAAATGTTATAAATTTGTTATAGATAACAAAGGTTATCGATGAATTATCTTTATTTTTCCCCAGATAATCAGAAAGTTATTACTTTAGTATGAAAAAGCTATGGATTTATTATAGAAAAGTTATCGATTTGTTATCGGAGTGTTACCAGTTTGTCATCGTTGTGTTTTCGATATATTTTTGGAAGCTATCGAATTTTATCAAAGCGTTATCGGAATGCGATCGATTTATTTTCCAAATCTCATGGATTGTTTATAGCTTGTTGGTGTTTATTGTTGCCGATACGTTATCAACGGCTTATCGATTTAGTATTCAAAAGTTGTCGATTTGTTAGCAATATTACCAATTTGCTGTTGACGTGTTATCGATTTGTTATTTAAAAGCCGTAGACTTTCTTTCGAAAAGGTATTTAATTGTTATTGGAGAGCAGTGGGCATATTAACCACTATTTTTCAACGATTAATCTGCTTGTTGCTCATATTTTATCGGTTTGGAGTCAGAATATTATCGACGAGATATAAGCGAGTTATCGAGCTGTTATCCAAGTGACTTAAATTTTTTCTGACGGATACTCGATTTTTTACAAATAATTTATCATTTTGCTTTCAGAAAGCTGTCGATAATGTATCAAAAAATTATCGACAAGTTATCGAGAGTTATCGATTTATTTTCGAAATGTTATGGATTATATATCGAAAAGTTGTTGATATTTAATCAGTACGTTAAAAGCGTATTATCGACGAGGTATAGGCGGCCGCCGTGATGTGATGGTATCGTGCTCCGCCTACCACTCCAATGATCCTGGGTGCATGCCCCGGGAAAAGCAACATAAAAGTTGAAACAAGTATTTTCAATTAGAAGAAAATTTTCTAGGTGGTTCGCCCCTCGGCAGTGTTTGGCAAGCACTCCGACCATATTTCTACCATGAAAAGCTTATGAAAACTCTTTTGCCTTGCAGATGCCGTTCGGAATCGCATAAAACAAGTAGGTCCCCTTATCGGTTATTAATCAAATGTCTGTCGATTCTTATAGTGTTGCTATCAGTTTATAATCGACAACAACGCTATCGACATCTAATCGGCTTTTAATCAAACAGATACCGGTAACACATTAAAAACGATCCCTAATTCATCCCTTAAAGATCCAGACAATATTCTGAAAATATCCCATGCAAATACCGAAGAAGACCAATAAAAATACTGAAAACAAGTATTTTCTGCAATAAGATTTGGTGGATCAGTTTGGCCTAAAGTAATTTACATAAGTTCTAAGGAGCTTAGAAAATTTCTATACAGCAGAATATTTTCCTTATCAGCAGCTTTTATAAACCGTTCAAGTTTCTCTAAAGATTGCAAACAAGCGCAGAATTTGCTTAAGTTTCAAATAAGTCACACTTAGAAATGCATTCGAATATATTTCACATATTTGGAGTTTATCTACGAGTAATCTCAAGTGAAAATAAGTTTGCGCAAATATGGAAATTGAATAGCCGAAAAAGCGCAAATACACACAAACACATTCAAACATATGTAGATGGCTTGTTTAAAACTTTGCAAAGGCGTCATACGGATTCCAATACGAATGAGTATTGTAGCAATAAAAATAAAAACAAATTTGGAAACCCAAATCAACTATATATAGGCAATAACAAAAACAACAATACCCCGCATATTGCGCGCATATTCACTCAATTGACAGCAACTATTGGAAGCCGCTCGAGTAGTGCGCTAAAAACCTTCAAAGAAAAAAATTGGGAAATGATGAAAGTAAAATCCGCCATGTCGAAAACCCAATGAACTGAGCTTATCAAAACTTCCGTTATCGGTGCACCGCTATAAATACTGCTTGCCTGCATGCACGCCGCAATTGCTTAACTGCAATCATGCATGGGCGTATTGCATTCGAAATTTAAGGAGCTACCGAAAAATAAGAAATAAATTATTAAAAACTGAATGATAATGAAAACTGATTTGCATTACATTATTTTTTTGCATTACCCATATAAATTTTTTGCTAAGGAATTTTCTAATGGCGTAAATAATAACTAAAAGCACGATTTTCTTTGCATTACTATGTAAATATATACAACTAATGCAATTTCATTTGCATTACCGGTTAAATATTTACATTTACTCGAAAAGTTAGCTTCAGTTGTATGGGCCACACATGCCGTTTATATGAAAAATATATCCCTAAAAGCTGTAATGTAAATGAATTAGCATTACTAATGCAAAAAAATTTCACTGTCAACAAAAATTTTAATTTACAGCTTATTTTCATTCATACCAGTATATATAATCTAACCAAAATTTGTTCATATCTGTTTCGTTTATTTCGAATAATTGTTGATGTATGGTAATGAAAAATTATTTGTTTTATGGAAACGATCTTTTTTTAATTATCTAATTTTTTTTGTGTACATTAGCGTATTTGCAGCTATCCTTAAGTATCTGGATTCGCCTTCGTCGGACTATTGCGCTCCGACTGTATTGTTCAATATGAAGTACAAGGTTATTATCCCGAATAGGGATTATTGGTTAAAGGAGCGCCGCCGGAGCTGAGCAATAGGCTGCAGATATATACTAACGGTTCCAAACTGGAATATAAGCTGGGTAGCGGTGTCTTTGCACCTCAACTAGGGTGCAATCTATCATTTAGCCTACCCGATCATTGCAGCGTCTTTCAGGTGGAGGTGACTGCTATAAATGAGGCCGCTGATCACCTGGGGAAGGCTGCTCACGGCTATAACCAAATTTGTATTTACTCTGACAGCCAGGCTGCACTAAAAGCACTTGGATCGGTCACATGTAAGTCCAGGACAGTAGAGAAGTGCCGCAAATCTCTTAGCGAGATCGCTGAGCAAACTTCCCTCAGTTTGGTATGGGTGCCTGGACACTCGAATATACCGGGTAATGAGATGGCTGACGAACTTGCTAGAGGGGGCACATTCGTTCCGCTTTCGTCGTCCTGGAAGGGATTGAGCATGCCGCTCGCTACCTGTAAGCTTATTTTGAAAGGGATTTTCCTTAGGGAATCGGGTGTGAGATGGAGCAATCTTGAATCCTGCTACCACTCCAAGCTCGCGTGGCCTGAATGGGACGCGAGACGCACAAAAAGTCTCCTTCTTCTTGGTAGGGGGGATATACATATCTCTGGTGGTTGGACTTATGACCGGTCACATAGCAATCGGGAGGCACGCACAACGGCTGGGTGCTCCCTATAATGATTACTGCAGGAGCTGCAAAGACGAAGAGGAGATAGAAACAGTCAAACATTTTATGTGCGATTGTCCCGCGCTTTGGCACAAGAGGAAGACATTTCTGGGATCTCCCTTCTTTCACGATCTTTGTGATCTGGCTAAGTTGGAACCTAAGAAACTCCTGACGTTTGCTGTATCGATCTGTTGGTTTGAGTAGGGGAGAGATCCACGTGGTATCACAATGGGAAATTTTTGGGCCTAAATGCACTGGTACTCGCACCGGTGGCCACTCTAACCTAACCTAACCTAGCACACAATAATTGTTCTGTTTGCATTACACGTTAAATCTTTTGTATTAATGCAATCTCATTTGCATTACGAGTCAAATATTATCAAATAATTGAGTAATTTAATATTTTTTGCATTGCTAGTTTAGTTTCTAATTAGAAAAAAGTACTTCACTTTGCCTATACAAAAAAGTTTACCATAAAATAAATTTTAGTAGAAACAATTTTCAATTTCAATTTTTGCATTGCCAGCACAAATGACTAACCAAAAAAATCACAGCAGCATTAAAAAATGTTAATTATTGTTTTATTATTTGCATTATTTATAAAAAAAGCGCACTTATAGGAGTAATGCAATCAAATTTACATTATTAGTACAAACAGTTTAACTATCATTGGATTTTGTTGGAACGTTGTTTTTTCTATAAAGACACTGCATTTAAATTAATTTCTGCTAGTAATATAACTAGATTTGCAGTACTATTAAAATCATTACTGTAATGCGTAGTAATTTTCAATGCGAAATTACTCGCTTTTTGTAATAGCAGCTAAATTAAATCTCTAGTAATATTTTAATTTTATTTAGAAGACAACCTAAAAAAGTTAATGGAACAAATTGCATCATTGTAACAAAAAAATGTCCTTTTCATACAAATTCAACTAAATTTACTACCTTTAAGCGACGATAAGGGGAAATTCTCGTAGATAAAGCAATATGACGTGCATTACCATTACAATTTACTACTAAAAAATTCACAGTAGCGCCATATAACTTAATTTTATTTATACTATTTATTACCTTACTTGCATTATTTGTTAGTTCCTCTAAAACGTGCCGTACACAAGAGAAGTACTGCAAACCATTTTGCATTATCAGTGCGAATAATAGAACTGTGGGTGAAAGTTTAACTAAATGTTGTTGTTTTTTATGTATAGAAATTGCAATATAAATTAAGTTTTATAAGTAGTGCAATTACAGTTGCATTACTATAAGATTTTTATCAGTAATGCATGGTTAGTTTTAACGCCAAATAACGTGCTTAATGAAACAGCTGCAAAAATAAATCTCTCGTAATATATTTGTTTCATATGGAGGGCAAGTGTTACATGTTTACTGCAAAAAACATTACAAAAAGAAGTAATGCAAAACAAACTGCATTATTGAAGCAGACAATTTTCTTCTCAGCAAAAATTTTACTTTATTTCAATAAATTCAACGTTTTTCATTTTAAGGTGACAATAAAATTAGCGTGTAATGCAAATACGATTGCATTATCAAGAAAAAATGTAGTTAGCTGCAATTTTTTGATAAAATTAACAATATCACCAATATTTGTATTAAACTTTCGGCGTTAATGAACCTTTTTCCTCTCTTGTCGTTGAGCCAAATGCCCATCTATGAAAATATCGAAATGCGAAAATATGCCAAAACCTTAAAATAAAACTAAAAATGATTTCAATAACGATAAAAGATCAACACAAACATATATACGTATATATATATATATACGAAAACACATACATATGTATGTGCATGTTCTGATAATATCACACATATGCATTTGCGTATATATATTATCAGATCATGCACATACATATGTACATATGTGTTTTCGTGAGTACCAAAAATTCGAATACACCACGAAAGCATAACGAACAAATAAGCAAAATGAAATGATTGTGAATGGAAATAGTTGGCGCATGCATGTGAAAAATGTGTGGATACGAATAAGTTTATACCAAGGCTGAAATACTAACAACAACAAATGCAAAAAAACAGTAGCAGTAAAGCAATACAATGCAAGAAGGGTGTGGCTGCATTGCAGGTGGCCGTTTTTTGTTGTAGTAGATTGCTGTTTGTTGTTGGTTTATGAGCCCAGGGTTGTCGTTGCAATCGTTTTTTCATCTGATGAATGTATTATCGCCACAATATTTATGTTTGGTTGTTTTCTGTTGAAACGACAGCTGCCTGACGCCGGATGCCACAGCTCAACAAATTTTGGCAGCGCATAGATCAACATCCGGTATTTGTGCTGACACATGTGCAAAGTTATGTTGTTGTTGGTGTTTTTGTTTCGGCTGCTTGTTTAATGCATTTATAAGAGTGCTTTTCGATATTGCCAATATCTTTGTATCGCAATTTATGCTTAAATGCGCGTGTATCCATTGTGTGCTTGCATGGGTGTGGGTTGAACAGTTTTCCTCTGAGCCTATCATAAATACCTAACCGCAGTATATTTATGTGTATTTACATACATACAATACGTTATTCTTCTATTAATGCGTTGAAAAAGGTCGAGTTTGTGATGTGAACTACTACATCGTAAACAAAAAGCGCGTCAACACACAAATTATATTTTATTGAATCGACTGAAAAGAAACACATCTATATACTATACCAATATTTTTACAAACGATTTGATTGTCCTATTTTGCAAACCCTTATTGACGTCGCTACTAGGGCGCCATGTGTTAGGCATAACTTTTTAGAAGTAACGCGCCCACGCTGATATTTTTCGTTGCGACTGGCGAAATAGATCGGCTTGATTCGGCTCATTAACATGCATCGTTCTCTGTTGCGCCCTGCTCGGGCGCCATATAATGGTGATTCCTTTTTAGAAGCAACCCACCCACGGTTTTATGACTGGGGTTATTTAGAAGGTAGATGGTAGAGGAAGAATCAGAGCATGGTAAAAGCGTTTATATTGCAGGTAGTGGTAGTTGGGAATAGGTAGCATCGTTTGTAGTAAAACGGTCATAATTTATCAGCGTAAATAGATAGCGTAACCAATTAAGCTACAGCTGATCTGAATTGGTTTGTAGGATGGAGTCATTCCAATATCGGAGCGTATTCAAGTGATTGGGTGCAAGAGTCGATGTCCGATACCGATATTGCAGAGCTGTGCCTCATCCAAGTCACAAATAGTTATCGATATCGTCTAAGGAAAGTGCATCCTTTCCTCCTACCTTCAAGAGGACACTGCGGTAATAAACTTACTGCGCTGGTACACCGTGTTTTTTTCGTCTTGTATCTACATATACACATATGTGCAGAACAGTTAAATGATCACTCATGAGATATTTTTGTATGAAATTTAAACTGTTCTTTTAAAAATTCCAACGTTTCATTCGTAAAGCATATCGTATATACATTTTTTCAATTTCATCGATAAATGTTTGAAGAACCTGTTTGCATAATAAAAATTGTAAAAGCAAGAGATTCCCCGTGAAAGGGTTGCGAAATACCATAAAGAATTACCCGATTTTCATTTTGTTATTAATAATTGCATACATTTAGGCAGTCACTATATTTTGGTGTTTAATGGTTTTTTTAACCAGCAAAGCTTCTTTACGACTTGGGCTTTTGCAATAACAAACTGTTGTGTGATGAAAAGGCTACTATTATAAGATCCAAAATACCATGGCATATAATAGAAATAATACTTGCATACTTTTAAGCTGGCGATGTTAGATTTTCTTTTAAGAATAGCGCGGAAAAGCTGTTTTCAGAATTATGTTGTCACCTAGAAAGTGCGAAGAACGAAGGATTTCATGCTTAAAAAAATTTGGATTATGAATCGCATACCTCTAGACGTATGAGATATTTTATTTAGCCTTTTTCTCTGAGTGCCTCGAAAGAAAAGTAATGGGGAAGCAGAGAAACAGACTCGGTGAATAGCCACTAAGTTACCATGACATTTTTCCAGTTCAAACCCTTGAACTAGAAAATTGCATACTTTTAGGTGAACGAGATTTTGTAATGCTTTGTCTTGTAAGTCTAGCAATAATCTGAGAAAATTTCTGCATACTGGTTTCAAATTCTAGATGTATGTGACGTGTTACATCATAGCTTTTTTCGGCTTTCTTAAGGAAAATGTACAAAGGAAATAAAGAAACCGAATCCCGGAGCAAGCTCTAAATTACCTTGACATTTTATCAATATAAGCCTTTCGACATGAAAATTGCATACTTTAAGACGGGCATGATATTTTGATACTTGAATAGGGTTTGTAAGTCCAGCAATAGTCTGAGGTAAATCCAAAAAACTGATTTCCACTTATTGGTCTTTTACAAAAAAAGACCTGGTGTTTGGTAGTAAAAATTTATACTAAAAACAACCCTCTTGAGGAAGGGCAAAATATCACCTAAACCTGGTTTGTACAAAAGTTAAATTGTCATATATTTTTCCCCATTTACTTATACGACCGTGAAGCTAATTCCGTTCTAGTATTTATAAGGCTCAACACGAACAATTTATTGGCATGGTAAATTAAACTGAGATCTATGCTATTTCAGCCTAGAAGTATGCTTCATATATAATCGATTTACATAAATAATTTTTTAAGGCCTCTTTTGAAGGAAGAAATTTCAACAAATTTAGTTACTTTAAATATTTCCCCTTCCAATAAATTCTATTTTCAAAGCACTTAAAAGCAAACATTTAAAATTAATTTTATGTAATATTACTCTATTTTTCAGAAACATCGTTTACAATCTGAGCATACACGATTTAACGGAACAGCAACGTTTGGTATGGCAATCCAGCGAAGATGACGTCAAGATGTGCATTATAAAAGGCAAAGCAGAGGTAAATATAAATATGATTAACTGAAATTCTGAAATTTTACACACAAAGAAATGTGTAAATAATAAACAACTCAAAGTGTGAGTGTGTGCATAGTACACATATTTGTATAGACGTGCCAAAATTGCAAAAATATGGTGGCGCAAATGGCGCGACGAAAGCGTAGAAACAAATCTTAGTCATAACAAAGCCTGCAAACACATTTCTTGTGCATACTTTGGCGCTTGCGCTTATGCACATACGCACACACATCAAAAGTCCTTGTACGTCACGTGTGTCATTAACAGCAAATGTGTTTCCATCATATGTACACACATACATACACACAGCACATGTGTTATTTATGTGAGCGCATTACGTGCTTGCGGCTTCAATAAATTTTATTCTTATTTTTCTTATTTTTATTTTCATTCATTCTATGCTTCTTGAGCGCCAAGCGTGCCGCAAAACTTTTATCAATTAAAAATAAATATGACAAAATAAATATTCATGTGTGTGTGTGTGTGTGGACGCAACAAATTAAATGGGGTTACACTGTGTGTGTGTGTCAACAGCAGTAGTGTAATTAAAATAAGGAACACCTAAATTTAGGCATGTATTGTATGCACTTTTTAGTTTATGTATAGCAGAGATGTGTGTGTGCGCCTAAATGTATGCTTGCCGCGGGAAAGGTGTAATTATGGCGTGCATGCGTCTGCATGTTTGCTGCATAATTATGACTGCCTTCAAAAGTGCACTTGAACATGCGACCTGTGTCGCAACGCCCATTCACGTACATGTAGAATTAATGTTCTGACGCAAAGATCGACAACCGGAACCGTTGCGCACTTGTGCAAGAAAAACAACTCCATTTATAAGTGCTTAATTAAGAAAAAGCAGCGCGGGAAGTGAACAAATTTATTTTTACAATTTCTGCATGCATTTTTATTCTATTCGCTCTTTAAATTGTAGGTCATACCAATTTTTTAGCTTTTTAAAATGCAGATGCCAGAAGACTTAGCCCTACAAGTTAGAGGCTCTCAGTTTTTCCATCTTAAAAAAAACATTGTGTTTTTGTTTTATACGTCTGTGTTGATTAAGTTCAGTAGTAAAGAGAATTTTTTTTTGATATTTTAATTTTTTCCCTAAAATTAGGTATTACAAAGTATCCCAACAAGGCAGTCACTTCCACAGTTGCCACCACTGTACTAAGCGAGGTACAGAACCGAACAACATTTCATTCAGCTACATTCCGAAAGCTCGTAATTCTCAATCAGTTCATTGCAATTTCCTCACATGTAACTAGAAAATATCATGCATAGGACCATATCCTCCAGACTATCGACTACCATCCCGAAATGTGAGTAGCTTTCTCGGCAGATCTGGATATCGGCAAAGAAAGTGACGAAAGCTTTAGATATCGGACAAAGTTCTGCAGTCATGTAGCTATTTGCATTCAAATTTGTTGGATGGAGAAGTGTACACTAGAGCCCTCGTGATCATCCCGGTTGACCCATACCACAATTGCTACTGTGCTAGGTAATCCCTCGGCTTTCATGAGAATTTGTCTTAGTGACCAGATGTAGATATCTTTTACATATAATAAGAGAAGCTTCTTCTATATCTGATATTTGTTTGAGAAAATCTGCTGATATTTGAACTCTAGGAAGATCTTGTCAACCAATTTTTCCCGCCATTCCGTATTAGCTGCGCTTATTAATCTACTACTCCACTTCATCAAAGTGGACGTAAAATTTATGTATATTGGAAAGATTTTTCGATATCCCTTCCAAATTTTGTTAGGAGGCAAACCATTTTCAGTGTTGTGCCATCTTCAATGTCAACTATCGTTCAATGGTAGTCCTAATAAATAAACTATTTCAACCGACGAAAAGTAAGCTTTAATCGCAGAAACTTATATAAGTTTATTTAGTATTGCATGTTTAAATTCAGTTCTTGTCGTCTGGCGGCAAGGCATACTTACTTAGGTTACATTGAGGCCCAATCTTCATAAGGAAGTGTTGATCTCGAAACATCTTACATAGCCGAGCCAAGCTAAAAGCACTTGCTTGGGTGTCCTCTCAGGCCAAATTCTATTGGTACTGAGTTAATTCTCTTGGAAAGTTTTTTGAGACTATACTATTAACAGCGACGTGCGAACAACTTAACCTTGTACTTCATCTGGCCTCGGTAGTTAGTGCCACCTGACGGAAAGGAAAAAGTGTCAAATTAACTAGAACGTGCCTGCTGATGACTGAGTAGTCGTAATCTGTGTAAACGTTTTACTCTACGCTAACAAGTAGAGCGCCTGAACGGCTGGTAGGCCGTCCTGACAAGAGGGAACATATACTCCCTAAAGAAAACAAACTCTACCAACTCCTCTCCTTTCAAAAGTAAATGACCAGCCTTCTCTGATATACATTGTCTAATCGGGTTGTTGTCGCAAGGTCAGAGGAGGCACTATGGACCAAAACGGGAAAAGATCTTCCGTAGTTATCTGCATAAAACTACAAGGTATTTATCACCTGAGGTGACAGTTAAGTATTGAAATCGAAAAAGTGGTGGGACTGCTTCTGCCAGCGATCCATCTTGCTTCCTTTGACGGCAAGTTCCATTTTTGTGCAAGTGCCCAAACAGAAAATTTACAAGCTATGAGGAAGCCCTCAAATCCCTAGTCCCAGGCTGCAGTGCTATGTAGATAATAAACATCTCAAATTTGAAGTTCTCGGACAACTAACGAAGATCTTCAACTGCCTGGGCTAGGTTACGTTAGTTTATAAGACGTATTGCACAACAAAGTGAAGTAGTAGAACTGGACTAGTTGGACCCTTGTGATATCACTCAATGAGCTAGCAACTTTCTTAATTTAACCAACGTGACCATCCAATGTAGCGAAGAGTGTCCTCGATAACAGCAGAGACTATCTCTTTGATTAGCCTATGCAGTAGGTGGTCAAACATTCCATACGCAAGTTGTCTCGATCAGGGCATCTCCAAAAGAAGAGTTCAACACTTTTTTTCGCCTCCTAGCTTGTACATCTCCAACAAAAATCATTCGTTGAGACACCCATTCTTTGAGCATGTATTCCCTTCAGACATTGGTCCAACTAATTAACGTGAAGAGAAATGGCAAAGATTTATTATGAACCTACTTCTCACCCATTTGGGGTCAAGTTTTAAAAGGCAAAACTCTGATACACTCGTTGCTAGAGCAAAAGTTACTTTTGAATAGTGGGTATATTCAGGGTTAAATACACTTTTAAATTACTTTTTTTTTACATTTTAGCGCCATTCCACTTCATTCACTTTGCATAACTTTAGGCGCTGCAGTATGCGCTCTTAATCAGTTATAGCATTACATACATATGTATATTTTAACGGTAATTAACTACCTCAAAGAAAATAATCGTAGCCAGCAAAAGAAACCCGCAGCACTTTGCCTAAAAACGTTTTAAGTATTTTAGCCTCAACGAAAATTTTCAGTTCAACTCATCCCAAAAGTATGCTACGTCATATGCGCAATCTTTTATCTAGTTTTTTGTTGTTTTTTTTTATTATAGCTCATCTTCCTTCGTTTTGTGTGACGGAAGTCACAACAATAGGAATTCGTGTACTATTTTAGAGCAATTTGTATGCCAACTTTGATGGCATTTTTTTGTCTGCACACAAATACATATCCATATACTTACATGCGCACATATGTATGTATTCCTTTGTAAAATACTCGCATATACATATATATTTTATCAGCTGCAGCACAATTCACCGTCGCATAGGCAGAGGTCACACACTACTTCCGATTCATTTGTATTTCATACCGGCAATAGCGTACATTTATTGTAGTTTATTTGAAGTCTATCTCTGATAGGCAGTTTGTTTATGTATTTGCGTGTGTGTGTGTGTGTGACGTTGTTGGAATGCAATTAGAGTTGGCGAAATATTTTGCATAGTCACGCAATTAGAAAACGTTCTAGTCGTTGTGACTACAATGCAATTGTCGGTAGAACAAAGAAACAATGGGTGAATGAACGTAGGGACAGTGTGTGGCTTTAGTAAAAATGTGGTCAAAAATGTTTTATACAAAATGTTCGAAATAAAGACGTTCTTAGACTTTCGAATAAAAGAAAGGATAAAGAAATCTTCAACGCTTAGTTGCCCTGAGTTATAAACGGAAAGAGTCCAGTCGCTAGCTTCTTTCATATAAGGACTCCTTCCTCCTCGTACCGTTTGCACTTTTTGCAGCAAAACTCCTGAACTGTCTTAGACATACAGTAGTCGCTCACAAATTAGAACCTTCAGTTATTAGAATGTCCAGAAATTAGAATCCACTTTTTCAATACATACTTCTACCGCCTCACCTGCCGTTCCATCGCGGAGCTCTTTGCCTTTCCAATACTTTCGTTCTCGAGTCCGACTCGTAAACGTTACTTATGAGAAAATTGTTTCGACTGTTAAGAAGCTGGTATTACCCAATGTACATCTGGTACAACAACCACGTCCTCGAAAACAGTTTCGAACTTTCTACCTGGTTTATCGATCTCGTGATGCCTATGAATACAAGTTATTGACCATAAAATCAAACTAGATACTTCTTCCTTATTAAAAGTTAGGAAGTAGGTATCGTCACATGCAGAATTGTAAGCAATTTACCTTTCAAAAGGGAAGGATACGTATTTTCTCTAAAATGAGAGTAGCCACAAAATTTATGTAATGCAAAAGATTGTCCAACAAGTGTTGAAGGTACGAATTTCATGACTTGATAAAATTCGGGAAAAATGTCTACCCAATAAGGCTTTGAAAACTTTCTACGGAACCACTCGCATCGTATAGCACCATGTCTTATGTAAACAGTTTCGCTTAGGCTGCCAGTGTGAACTTCGCAAAAGTTTTAATATACCATTTCCACCGCTTTTTTGATCAATTTTGTAGTAAGGAAAATACCAATAAAAGCTCAGCGCTGAAATAGATTAAGCAACTTACGTGATCTCGTAGAGTAAAAATAATGGAAATCGTAAAAGATCTGAAAAAACGGGTGACGTCAAAAAAATTCGTTCGGTCAAAGAAATGTCTCTACTTCTCACTAACCAGCATACAACCCAAACTAAAGCCAACTTCGAAGTCTTAACTGTCAGAACCTCCCGCTCTACTGAAAAAAGAGCGCGATGGCATGTCTGCGATTTGAGGCCCTTATTGCTGCCGCTAAAAATTCAACACTAAACCAGTTGCCATCAGAATCGGAAATTTCGGCACTGCATCCAATTTTAATTTGTGAAACGTAGTGGAATAAAATGGGAGGGATCCATGAAGATATGAAGGTCTTTCGATAGCACGAAAAGTCTAGTATAGTGAATATTCAGAGATAGACTCATCCCCCATTGACTGCCAACACTCATGAGTTTTAATCAATTGGGTAGCTGATCAAAAAGTTCTTCTAAATGCGTCTGTAACAGCAGCTACGAGTGTTTTTAATTGTAAATAACCAGGAAGCGCGCCTAGATGTATATATCTTATTTTTAAGAGTCATATGAGGATTTTGTATTAATAATAGGTTTTGAACTCGCTCACTCTGATTTGATATTGTTACACTTTAAGTTCTAGCACACGCGAAAAACTATGTTATTTCGCATAATTATTTTTGAAAGCTTTCCAAGCTTTGTCAAAGCTTAAGTTTTCTCTTCCCCTTCACTCAATAAAATATGCTGCTTTTATAAGTGATTATTCTATTCTCTCTAATTGCCAATTAACCCACTGTACACTATTGCAATCGCATTTAGTTAAGCCGTCGACTTATAAAAGCACTTGAATTAGTTGTTCGCAATTTGTGTTGCATATTTTTAGGTGTTAAGTTGAAACTAGGCGAATACGATTACATTTGAATGCCAAGTAGGCATTATTTGTAACATCACTCGCGTCATTCCTTGTTAACTTGCTTATCTTCGCATCTAAGTAAATATTTCGCTTTTCTATATTTTCCACTTTACACGATTTATATTTGTTTGTTATGCACTGCCTCGCCTTCACCCACAACACTCTGCTCGTTTACCATTTATATTTCCGTTTGCTCGCTTGGCATTTTACTATAAAAATAGAAATAAAAAATTCTTTATTTTGCAATTTTCGCTTTAATTTAAATGATTTTACATGCAACTGTGCAACAATTTTCCTACAATATTCGAACATATATAAGTGCATACGTATTGTGCATTAAATATTAATAAAATTTTAATTTCTTAATATGTGGTGTTTTTTTCTAGCGTTTTAATTAATTCTAGCCGACTTTGCATATTTTACGAAATTGGATATTTTGTATGCAATTTAATAATTTAGTGGAATGTGGTTACGCTTTATTGGAATACAATATAGTGATAAAATTTATTTACGCAGATGGTTATGTGCTGACCTTCATTGTTTAAATAATTAGTTTTGATAAAAATGCTTTGTTACAAAACTTATGACGTCTGAAGGTGGACGAAATTCATATTAATATTGCGTCGTCAGGGCGCAGATTTCTACCAGCTCTAGTAGCGTTAGGCGGTTTGAATATTATGACTAAGATGCTGTGTTTGGCGTCGGGCACTAGAATTTAACTACTCAAGTAATTGTGCTTCTCGGGCGCCAAAAAATTAAAATTCATCATATCGCAGATCCAGCGAAAAGAGAAGGAAGATTTGGGAAATCGACTAAAGATTACTGATCTCGGTTATAGCTGTTTTACCAGCAACGAATTAAGATGTATCTATATTGTTGTACCTTCTCGGGCGCAGAAGAACTCAGACAATTTCACGTGGCTAAAGTAAAGATTTTAAATATTGTCGACTGCTCTTTGTCGTAAGGACTACCAGATAACTGTTTCCCTTCTCGGGCGCCAAAGCTTTAAAAATATTGTAATATCGCAGATTTAGTGAAGAAAAGTGCTGGTTGGATTTATCCAAAAAACATTTTCCCTTCTCAAGACGCACAAAACTAAAACAGTTCCACGTGCCCTAAAGTAAAGTATTTTTTAAATATGTAAATATGTAATATCGCAGATTTAGCGAAGAAAAGTTAGTGAGTAGGAAAATTAAATATCTAAAGAAAAAATTTTAAAGCTGGTCGATTCTCATAAATACATATGGTGGCTGTTCTATGGTCTGAAGGTCACAAGATTTATTTGATGAACATTTCCGTTCTTCTCAGCGCTGCAACATATCTTGTTGCAGGTCTAACGAAGAAGATGTATATTTGAGAAATTGAAGAAAGATTACTGATTTTCGGGTTATAGTTTTTATCAAGCAGGAATTAAGATTTTATCTAAAAAGAAATAGTTGGCTTCTCGGGCGCCAACAAACCTAATACAATTTCACGTCGCCTAAAAGTAAAGATTTTAAAATGTGATTCTCATAAAGGACATAAGTGGCTGCTCTTTGGTCATAAGGATACCAAGTATTTACTTTCTGCTGAACGTTTTTGTTCCTTCTCTGCGCGCAAAATTTTAACAAATGATTTGTACCATCGCACATTACGAGAAAGTGCTGGGTTAGGAAATAAATGTAACTGACAGAAGTTTGCTGATTTGGTCAGAGTTTAAACAGCAATGAATTAATGTTTATCTAAAACAAAATCGTTGTGTCTCTCGGGCGCCAGCAATGATATTTCATCATGCGCCTAAAAGTAAACATTGTTTTATAAAATGGCGTTAGCGAAGTTTGGAATTTGGGGTGGTCGCCCGGCACGCTATTTTGTCGTCTTATTCCCTGCGTTAACTAACATCTAAGGAATATTTAGGCAGTATTTGAGTCACATTGGTATAGCATATTTTTAGGCGCTTCCTATCACTTTTTGATAAACAGTTTTTATCGGAGAGTTTTTCTTATCTATGCTAAATAGATAAAATTATTTATAAATAAAAAATTCCAAAAAAATGCTTGCCTAAATTTTACAGCATAACCTTCAATCTAATTGCATGTATGTAAACTTATGGATTGAAAAACGAGTGTATTTACGTTTTTCATAAATAATGCAAAATAATGCGACTTAATTAATTTTAAATATTGTTTTTGGCTCTAAAACCCAAAATACTAAATCACATTACAGTTAGCCACAAAATTCGTGACCCCCGTCGCATAATCGCAAACTTGAATCTTTGCGCATTTATGTAATTATTTTAAAATTTTTTAATAACATAAGAGCATGCCATTACAAACACACACAACCAAAATAGCATTACTTCGAAATGTGATTTATAAAGCAAAAGTTATATGTATATTTTTTGTTATCTAAAAAATTGCCTACAACGAATTTAATTATAAAACAAGTAAGACGGGACTGTCTTCGGCTGTGCCCGAAGACTTCATACCTTTCATGAATGGGGCCTGAACAAATAATCTTATTCCATTCGTAATCTCCAAATAATGCGCTGTATAAGATAAGAATATATAGTGAACAGATGTACATACCTAAACGATTTTAAGATAAATATAAAAAAAAAGCAAAAACCCCTTATCTTAACGATCGTTGTATGGGATATATATTATATATATAGCTCCGATCGAAATGATTTTTACAGGAAATCTTCTATGATATATTAGAATAAATATCACCGAGTTTCACGTTATACTTTCTAAATTAAGGGAGAAATGGCCAAAAATTTTTATCTGAACGATCGGTTGTATGGGATATAACTATATATAGATCCGATCAAAGTGATTTTTTCAGGATATCTTCTATGATTATATTAGAATATATATCACCGAGTTTCACGTTTATACTTTCTAAATTGCGGCAGAATGACCCAAAATCGTCTTATCTGAACGATCGGTTGTATGGGAGATATATGTTATAGTGGTCCGATCCTACCGCATCCGACAAATGTCTAATATAATACAAAAATACATCCTTGTGCCAAATTTCATTGAGATATCTCAAAATTTGAGGGACTAGTCTGCGTTCAAACAGACAGACGGACGGACGGACATGGCCGCCCTGATCAATTCGGTATACTTAATGGTGAGTCTATCTTCTATATTTCTCAACGTTACAACATCGGACCCAAAGTTAATATACCATTTCATGTTCATGAAAGGGTATAATTAAGTTACTTTGTTTAACAACGCCATTGGGCTTATTAAACATATTTTCGTGTATGAATATGTGTGCTTGTGTGTGTATGTGTAATTTATATAGTAAACGCATGCATACAAAAGCATGAAATTCTAAAACATGAACTACACAACAGCTGAATAGTAATTAATTAATTTTACAATTATTGTATATGCCAAAAGTGCAACACCCTCTTATGGGCCTTACAGCGCACACATGATTCATACTCATGTGTATAGGTCATAATGGCACAACCTTTCATTATCATTTATCTAGCCATTTAGGCTAACTTTATGCAATGTGAGAGAGTATGCCTAAATGTGTGCTTGTGTTATATGCAATTTTTTGTTTTAGCGCTTATGTAGTTATTGTTCAGCGACTCGTTGTTGCATTCGAACATTCAAATCCCGTATCCCTTTTTCCCCACTCTCTTATTTGCAATGCATTTTTAGCACAGCAGAGTGCAACGGTCGTCAGAGTTTAGAGGCTAGCCTCGATGTCAAAAAACCATTCCAAATATGTTTTTTCTCTTCACATGTGCGCGCAGAGGGAGCTGAAGTGGAATAGGTTGAAAAATGTAGAGTTTTGCATTACAAGTATGCATTTCAACAGTTTGACACAATTTGTGTGGTGTAATTTATTTAAATTTATACCTAAAATTTTAAAAGCTATGCAAATTGCTTTGCTGCAGGATATAACAAATGAAAGCAATAGCAAACAGATCATAGAAACAACAACAAATTTTGTCATTCCATAGTTCAGTGAGAAAAATAGAATACACACATTAACGGATTGTCTAAGTTATACATATTAAGGGCAATTCCATATCAAAACGCGCGAAAGACAGAACTTTTGTCAGCTAATATTTTAAGTTACTTCGGGTGAATCGGTGCCTAAATATATGTAGATTTCAAAAAACACAAGTTTTTCAAAATTCGATTTTGAAATTTATTTGAATTTTATTAGGCTTTGCTGGTCTAGTGTAGTTAGTCCAAGTTAAAACTCGTACCTTTCTCCAATATCACCCTACGTTTTCGCCAAGCTCCTTGGCATCCTCAGGGGGTATAATCTTTATTTTAAACAAAAAGTAACAAAACTCAGACAAATGGAACAAAACAGTGGCAATGTATAGAACAGACTACAACGAAAAAATTAACAGGCTACTTGAAGACAAAAATACGTATAAAAAAGCGAGAACAGACCCCACAAACGCACTACAAAACAAAACAACAACCTACAACAACTTTACAAAAACAAAATAATAGATTTCAAAGAAAAAAGGCAACTAACTTGCACCGCGGCCACAGCACCTAGACTCTACGGTCTGCCTAAGATCCATAAAACGGACATTCTCTTACGTCCCATTGCGACATCTGTCGGCGTTCCATGTTATGATCTATCAAAATACATTGGGAAGATACTAACTAACTTAACTTCAGACGAATACAACATAAAGAACTCCTACAGACTCAAACAAAGATGAATAACATGAAACTATCATTCGATGTGGTATCGTTTGTTCACCAACATACCAATATACTTAGCCATCAAAATAATAAAGACCAAATTCAGCAAAATACATTCAATGATACCAAAAAACAAGTTCCTTAAAATTTTAAACTTCTGCCTGAACGACAACAACTACTTCATGTATTATGAGCAATTTTCACACAAAGTTTCGGAATGCCAATGGGAAACCCACTCTCCCCGACCATAGCAGACATTATAATGGACGATTTGCTGGACAACACGATCTCCGAACTGAAGCAAAACCCACAACATACAACTGAAATTTATAGTAAAGTACGTGGGCGACGTTTTTGCGATCGTGAAACGAAACGACTTAGACATAATTCTAAAACACATTGAACAGATACCACGACAAACTGAAATTTGCGATGGAGAAAGAAGAGAATTTGATGATCCGTTTTTGGATGTCCTTATTCCACAGGAAAAACAACGAAATAGTGCTGGACTGGTATTCTAAACCCATATCCTCCGGCAGAATAATACACTTTCTATCCTCGCAGCCCACAAAATACAAAGTAAATACTGCAAAAAAGCCTCATACACAAAATATTTACGTTAAGCCACAAACAGTTCTGGGGAAAAAAATAAAACAAAAATATACAGCATACTAATAAACAATAATTACCCGAGCCACTTAATTACATCCCTAATACAACACAAAATTATTAGAAGTAAACAGAGCGCAAGAAAAAAACATCACTAACAACACAACGGAGACAAATCAATACCACAGTGTCAATACATTCCCAAGCTTACGGAAAGCTTCAATCAAGACATGAAAAAACAAAAACGGAAACATATCTCCCATACAAATCGAACTGCACACTCTCTACCATTTACAACGTACAAAACGCCCGTATAGAACCACACACAACAAAACAATGTGGTTTACGAAATCAAAGCAAAGGTGGAGATAACGAGAACTGCAACAAAATCTACGTTGGAACAACGAAAAAGGCACTAGGAACCCGATTGGCAGAGCACGACGCCGATATAAGAAAGAAGAAGACCAGCACTGCACTTGCTCAACACGCACTAACACACGGGCACACACCTCATCTAAAAAATGCAACAATAATAGACGTGGAGAAGAGAGAAAAGACGAGATACATACTGGAAAGTGTACACATATTACAAAGAAGGGAGGAGAACGATGAACAGAAAAGAAGACACCAAGTTTATTGCTTCTATCTATTTGGCTTGTTTATGACATTTTAGTATGACAAAAAGTGCCCAATGACCATGGTACTGATGGATGTTTTTAGTTTTAAGTGTATGTTGTTTTATGTTGTGTGATGTTACACTTTGATTTAATACTTTTTATGTAAGTATGTCACAATGTTCTTATAGTGATTTATGTGTTTTCAAAAATTGATTTTCTGTTTGTTTTTCGTTTTGTCTTTTTGTTACTTTTGTTTAAAATAAAGATTATATACCCCTGAGGATGCCAAGGAGCTTGGCGAAACGTAGGGTGCTAATTGGAGAAAAAAGTACAAGTTTTACTTGGACTAACTACACTAGACCAGCAAAGTCTAATAAAATTCTAAACAATCAAGATTCGAAACAAAAAAGTTTTAAATGTTTTCAACAAACTTTAGGATACTGCTTTCCTATTCTTCCTAGAAAATTGAATATTCCAAATAATTGTATTTTTTTTTGTTTTTCAAACAACTCTTTCACAGATATATTCACATTTATGTTTAAAAATATCTATTTAAGAACTTGAAAAAATTGTTAGTCTAAAATTTTTAAAATTTCCTGCTGGTTTTCTAATGTCTTAATATTTTGAGTATTTGTGATGATTAGAAAATCACAACATAGGAATTATAAAAGTTTAAAAACGTCTAGAAAATAGTCTCGTATACTCTTGGATTTTTTTCCAGATTTTTAAAATGGAATGGAATTAAAAAACAGAATTGGGTTAATGCGCTTTTTGATTTTAATAAAATCGTGATTTCTATATAGATTTATTATTTTACATTAACTATTGTTTTTTTTTAATTTTTGGAACTAAAAACTACAAACACAATTTTTAAGATTTAGAAAACAATCTCGTATACTTCTTGAAATTTTTCCATGTTTTTGAAATGGAACTTCAAATGATGCAATTTAAATTTTCTTCGGCTTATTGAATGAAATTTAAGAAAAGAATTTTTATAATATTTGCGAGGTTGTTTTTAATAACTGTCTTTATAATAAAATTGGTGCTTTCATAGTATAAAAAATCTTTAATTAATTAATTTTTTGTTTGGTTGAAAAATAAATTTTAAATAAATATGTAATTTTTAAGAAAATTTTAAATCACGTGCCCATTTATCTAATTTTTTTGATAAACTTTTTTAGCTCAATTGAAAAATGGTATCAAAAGAAACTTTTGTTCAAAAAAATATATTAATTAAATTTTTATTGTTTTCCAAAGTTAAACAAAAAAGTTTCGGTTCAAGGTTTTGTAAATATTTACATTTTGTAAAAAATGCATTTTGTTATAACTAGCGCTTTGCGACTAAGTGATTGCTCAAAATTTTAATTAATCACATTTTAAAATTTTGAATTAATTGATTAATATATATAGTTTTGGTTTAAACTGTATCATCATTTTTTTTTCAACTCTAAAAATGTATATTGCAATACTTAAGAAGATTATAAAACTAATTCTTTGCTAAAAAATAGATTAAAAGCCTTTTAAAATAAATTTACAATGTCAAAATATATTAGAATTTTTTTTAGTCTTTTTGTAACTAAAAAGAAAATTCATGAAAATTATAGAATTCAAACCTTCAAAATACTTTCAAAAATTCTAACTTTATAGTCTTAGTAAGCTGATTCTAAAAAATAAAGTATTTGTTTTTATAAACTTTCTGAAAAAATAAAAAAATTACAAACAAATTAGTAAATTTCTGCAAAACATTTGCAAGGCCACAGTTCGAGT
>JARSSU010007470.1:0-74115 GCA_029619165.1 Eurosta solidaginis
GTGATAACTTCTGCATAGCCGTCAAAATTACAAAAACAACCGATCACCTGATTTTAAATTGACTATCTCATTCTGTATCTCTTTCCATCACCAGCTGAAAATAGCAGGCCCTGTGTGCCGCCATATTGATATCCTGTCAAAACGCTAAAAAGTTACATCTTGAACATCCTGCCAGGCAGTTGACGGATAAGACATCACAACTGTTTTATCCACAATGCTCCGAACTTTCTTGAAAACATTTTTGAGATCGATTTTCATTGTTTTAGCCAAGGCGAATTCATTATCAGGTGTTGTTATCCCAACAGCTGATTGCTTTTCTTGATTATTTTCCACTACAACGTCTTGTACTACAACATGTCAGTTAATCGGAATCAATGAACATTTTCTTTTGACTTGATATTCTTCGGTACGGCGAATTGATTGAATCGCTTTGGCACCACCTGGTATGGATTCACCTTGGTTTCAGCTATAAAATGTATAGCAGTTTTTATTTTATATTTTCGAAAATAAAACAGAAGAACTTATTTGACGAAGTTGATCAAATTTGGCACTTCTATTTTCATGTTCTCTTCTGTATGTTGACATGATTTTCGATCATCCCTCATTAAATTTGGTTTGAACACATTCAGGGAACATTTCAGTGTAATTTTTCGTTCACTTCACTACTGACATTTTCTCAATTTATGATTTGCGGAGTACTTAATTATTTCTAAGGATATCCCAAAGTTGTACTAACACCTTAACGGTTAATGTTGTTGTTTTATTTATTCATCATGTCTTTGTGTGTTGTCAATGCATGTCTTTGAATTTATTATTGTGGTTTTGTTAATTAATCAAATAACGTAAGTATTCAATAACGAAGTTTAAGAAATAAATCACATTTTACGCCTGCTGTAATGTGTTTATACTCAGTTGAGCAGAGCTAACAGAGTATATTAGCTTTGATTGGATAACGGTTGGTTGTACAGGTATAAAGGAGATAGATATAGACTTCCTTCCATATATCAAAATCATCAGTATCGAAAAAAATTTGTTTGAGCCATGTTCGTCCATGCGTCGTCGTCCGTGGTCCGTCTGTCCGTTAACACGATAACTTGAGTAAATTTTGAGCCATCTTGATGAAATTTGGTACGTAGGTTCCTGGGCACTCATCTCAGATCGTTATTTAAAATGAACAATATCGGAATATAACCACGCCCACTTTTTCGATATCGAAAATTTCGAAAAACCGAAAAAGTGCGATAACTCATTACCAAAGACGGATAAAGCGATGAAACTTGGTAGGAGAGTTGAACTTATAACGCAAAAGAGAAAATTAGTAAAATTTTGGACAATGGGCGTGGCACCGCCCACTTTTAAAAGAAGGTAATTTGAAAGTTTTGCAAGCTGTAATTTGGCAGTCGTTGAAGATATCATGATGAAATTTGGCAGGAACGTTACTCCTATTACTATACGTATGCTTAATAAAAATTATCAAAATCGGAGAACGACCACGCCCACTTAAAAAAAAATAAATTTTAAGTCAAATTTTAACAAAAAATTTAATATCTTTACAGTATATAAGTAAATTATGTCAACATTCGGCTCCAGTAATGATATGGTGCAATAAAATACAAAAATAAAAGAAATTTCAAATGGGCGAAGCTCCGCCTTTTTTCATTTAATTTGTCTAGGATACTTTTAATGCCATAGAAAATTTACCAATCCTTGTGGAAGTTGGTAGTGGGCTTAGATTCTAGGATGATAACTGTTTTCTGTGAAAATGGGCGAAATCTGTTGAAGCCACGCCCAGTTTTTATACACAGTCGACGGTCTGTCCTTCCGCTAGGCCGTTAACATGATAACTTGAACAAAATCGATATATCTTTACTAAACTCAGTTCACGTACTTATATGAACTCACTTTGTATTGGCGTAAAAAATGGCCCAAATCCGACTATGACCACGCCCAATTTTTCGATATCGAAAGTTACGAAAAATGAAAAAAATGCCATAATTCTATACCAAATACGAAAAAATGGATGAAACATGGTAATTGGATTGGTTTATTGACGCAAAATATAACTTTAGAAAAAAAGCTTTGCAAAATGGGTGTGACACCTACCACATTAAGTAGAAGAAAATGAAAAGTTCTGCAGGGCGAAATCAAAAGCCCTTGGAATCTTGGCAGGAATACTGTTCGTGGTATTACATATATAAATAAATTAGCGGTAACCGACAGATGATGTTCTGGGTCACCCTGGTCCACATTTTGGTCAATATGTCGAAAACGCCTTCACATATACAACTACCACCACTCCATTTTAAAATACCCATTAACACTTTTCATTTGATACCCATATCATACAAACAAATTCTAGAGTCAGCCCTGGTCTACCTTTATCGTGATATGCCTAAATAGCGTCCATCCATAGAACTATGGTCTACTCCCTCTTAAAATAATCTCTAATACCTTCCATTTGATACACATGTCATACAAATACATTCCAGGGTTACCCTAGGTTCATTTTCCTACGTGGTGATTTTCCCTTATTTTGTCTCCATAGCTCTCAAATGAGTATGTAATGTTCGGTTATACCCGAACGTAGCCTTCCTTACTTGTTTTTATTTGATGTTAAAGTGTTTTACACGCGCTTTACTATAACATCGATTGAATGGGAGAAACCCGGACTACCAACTAGGTATGGTATGATCTCTTCTCGTATTTTACATAATCTAGGTTAAAGCTACAAAAAGGTCAGAGGCTTTGTGGCGTTTCTAGTTTATTACAAATTCTATTTATTTTGTTATGAGAAATGTGTTTTGAGTTTTTGCAAAATTTCACCTCTTAAGCGAAATTTGTACATCTAATGGCTACATTATATTTTTAATTGCTGATTGTAATGACAAAAAATTTAATTAGTAAACAAATTTGTAATAAGTGGCAAATAAAATAAATTAAACCTGTGTATAATTCGCATAACAAGTATTGTTAATTTCAAAATGTAATTAATTCAGAAACATGCAGAGAACAAGTATGAAAATTTAAGCTCGTGTTAAGCTAAATATACAAAAATTTTATACTCAGTTGTGCATTTGGCAAAATGGTGGGATTCATGACTTTGGTGTTCCATAAGTCATTGAAGTTGGTCGAGCCGACACATTTTGGATTATTGTTCTATTCGTTTTTCCCACCTTCTTCCATTTTTCTTTTTTCTTGCACTTTCGTTACACGCAGAAAGTTTAGTTTAATCAGTGATATTAAAATGGTCCCCAAATTATATTTGAAATATGTAGATGCTGCAACTATAATGCGAGTCTTTCATGGAAAATCGTAAATATCCATCAATTTCTGCATTGCTCCCATTATCAATTTTTAATCACAATATTTTGAAATAGATATATAACACCTCAACGTACTGAGGAGAATTTAAAATTAAATTTAAAAAACGTTTGACAAAAATAAAAGTAAAATAATAATAAATTGGTGTGTCAAAATAACGAAACAAGTTTTAAAATCAAATAGTAGCAACCCTAGTTTTCTCGGCAACTATCATATATGTTATTAATATTTGCACTGCATTACCGGCAGTTGCTACCATAGGCCAGATGGCAGCGCAAGCTGCAATTTTAATTGATTGATAGGACAACTGATTTCTGTTGATATTTGACAAGAGACTTTTATTGGTTGCGCAAGATGCACACGGTTCCCTCTCGTTCTTTGTATTCTTCCATATTAAATAGCTTTAAAAATTCTGAAAGTTCAATTCTGGAAATAGACTGATTCTTTACGGAGATAATTAAAAAAATAAACATCAACAATTAGTTAACCACTGCATAATTTTTTTTATAATGGATATAAGAAAATCAAAATTTAAGAGCGGAATTTCGTACATGTCCACTAATGTTCCGCACAAACAATTAAATTTTTACACTATGAATTTTCTCTCTAATAAAATTATTTAAATTCTTTTGCTTTTTAACAAAAGTGCTATCAAATGTAGACTTCGACTTTTTAAATATTATTGATTTTGGTGAAATTTCACCTGACGCTCTGTAACCACAAAATCGGTTATTTTTTTGCTGTCCCGTACAAACGCATATCCAAATATTTAGATATTTACCACACAATATTAATGCACTGAATAGTTTGTCTGGAAAAATTATAGTCTACCTTCAGTAAACAGTTCCGAAATGAGTCAGAATATAGTTCAGAAATAGTACCGATATTCCGGCATGGTCCCGAAAAAGTCCCAAAGAAGTTCTGACATACATATATAGAACTCAACCCAATATAATCTTATTAGTTTCCAGTTATGCCGAAACCACCTTACTTTCTTGAGTCCGAGATTACCCAGCGAAATTGCCTATAGGTGGGAACAATTTCGAAATGATCTTTAATAATCCCGAAATAGTAACGAAAAGTCATAAAATACTCCCAGTGTATTCTGGAAAAGTCCTAAAGAAATACCGAACCGTTCCGAACTCTTCCTGATATACATATTTCTAAATAGTTCTGAGTAATCCCGCTTCTCAAAACGGTTCAAAAATATAAGGTTCCCCGAAATAACATTGGAAATACTTCCGCAATGGCCACGTAGGAGACCTGTGATGACCCCGCAAATATCAGTATTGATCTCGATCAGCACCGACATTATTACGAAAAAGCCGCGACTTTTTTATAGTTTGTTGCCAAAGTCACTCCAATATTTCAAATAAATTACAAAATAGTATGCATTTCCTGCACTGATTAATTAAGGGTCCTGAGAAAACTCTGAAGTGATCCTCAACGAATCCCGTAGGAGTCCATGAACACCGCCGAAAACCTCGTGATGGAATATTGCTTTCATTTTCCAATATAATAAATCAAAATTCAGATAAACCAAGTAGGGGAATTTAAGTTCGGTTGTAGCGGAACATTTTATATCCAGATGTGAGCTTTTGTCGGTTGCCCATTTAGCCCCAGGGTCTGCGACGCTTAGTATTATCTAAAGTGGGCGGGTTAATAACTGATTAGCTGATTCTAACAAGTTTATATTTGTTATGATAAAGAAACATGCATACCAAAATTCCCTACGATATGGCAGTTCTTCGAGTTCTGGCTCCAGAAACGGTGAAGAATCCTTGGTCAAAAATGGGGCCCATTTCCAATTTTTTTTATTTTCTAACTTTTTCATATAATGATACTTCAGAAGTAAGATAGCACTGAAATTTAGTAACTTTTGTTTAGGTTTTACCAATTATTTTGATTTACGAAATCTTTAAAAATCTTTTATATAAAAGTGGGCGTAGTCCTTAACCGATCTCGTAAATTTTTCCCAGACACGTTTCTTATTGCAGCAATAATTCATTCGCCGAATTTCGTTTTAATTACTGAATGATTTTTATTTGAAAGTGGCTACTCATCCGGAAACAAAAATGTTTTGTTGTCCAGAATGAGAATGAAAAAAACATTTCGAAAACTTGTGCTTATCGGATGCCGAGCGGGACAGTTGGTAGCCTCACACGTACCAACGGTGCTTAGGTTTGAGCTAAATGAATTTAAATTATTATTAGCAAATATTTTTAGAACCACCTATGACTGATCCAGTTAATAACGAGTTCAAAATGTCTGCATGTGGGACAGTTGCCATCGCAATGTTAGAAGTTTCAGGGGAAAGCACTACAAGGGGACAGGATAAGAATATAGTGATACTTCGGAATTAGTACGATACGCATGGATGTATATTAGGGTGGGTCGATTTTGTATGGACGAAAGTTAACCGATATCGCGCTCTCGATTTTTCGATTGGGTTTTGGGCTCAGGAAAAAAAGTTCCACTACGCATAACCAAAAAAATAATTTTCGAGCCTGCAAAATTTCATTTTTTTTACTTTTTTTCGACTTTGATTTTTAAGGTTCTGACCTTGAAAAATATTTTTTTTTCAGAAACTGTTATCGCCAACGTTTTTAGCGGATATTTTGGGGCCGGACAGGGTATACATATGAAAATTTTTTTAGTAGGTCATGAAAAATCCTTAAAAATCAAAGTCGAAAAAAAGTACAAAAAAAAACAAGTAAGGAAGGCTAAGTAACCGAACATTACATACTCAGCTGAGAGCTTTGGAGACAAAATAAGGGAAAATCACCATTAGGAAAATGAACCTAGGGTAACCCTGGGATGTTTTTGTATGACATGGGTATCAAATGGAAGGTATTAAAGAGCATTTTAAAAGGGAGTGGGCCATAGTTCTATAGATGGACGCCATTTCGGTATATCGCCATAAAGGTGGACCAGGGTGACCTAGAATGCGTTTGTAGTATATGGATATCAAATGAAAGGTGTTAATGATTATTTTAAAACGTAGTGGGCCTTAGTTCTATAGGTGGACGCCTTTTCGAGATATCACCATAAAGGTGGACCAGGGTGACTATAGATTCTCTTTGTACGATATGGGTATCAAATTAAAGGTATTAATGAGGGTTCCAAAAGGGAGTGGCCATTAGTTGTATATGTGAAGGCGTTTTCGAGATATCGACCAAAATGTGGACCAGGGTGACCCAGAACATCATCTGTTGGGTACCGCTAATTTATTTATATATATACAAGAACAGTATTCCTGCAAGATTCCAAGGGCTTTTGATTTCGCCCTGCATAACTTTTTCATTATCTTCTACTTAATATGGTAGGTGTCACACCCATTTTACAAAGCTTTTTCTAAACTTATATTTTGTGTCAATAAACCAATCCAATTGCCATGTTTCATCCCTTTTTTCATATTTGATATAGAATTGTCGCATTTTTTTTCATTTTTCTTAATTATAGATATCGAAAAAGTGGGCGTGGTTATAGTCCGGTTTCGGCCATTTTTTATACCAAGATAAAGTGAGTTCAGATAAGTACGTGGACTAAGTTTAGTAAATATATATCGATTTTTGCTCAAGTTATCATGTTAACGGCCAAGCGGAAGGACAGGCGGTCGACTGTGTGTAAAAACTGGGCGTGGCTTCAACCGATTTCGCCCATTTTCACATAAAACAGCTATCGTCATAGAATCTATGCCCCTACCAAATTTCACAAGGATTGGTAAATTTTTGTTCGACTTATGGCATTAAAAGTATTCCAAACGAATTGAATGAAAAAGGGCGAAGCCTAGCCCGTTTTGAAATTTTCTTTTATTTTTGTATTTTGTTGCACCATATCATTACTGGAGTTGAATGTTGGCATAATATACTTATATACTGTTAAGATATCAATTTTTTTGTAAACATTTAATGAAAAAAAATATTTTTTTAAGTGGGCGTGGTCCTTCTCCGATTTTGTTAGTTTTTATTTAGCACACAAATAGTAATATGAGTAACGTTTCTGCCAAATTTCATCATGATATCTTGAACGACTGCCAAATTACAGCTTGCAAAAACTTTTAAATTACCTTATTTTAAAAGTGGGCGGTGCCACGCCCATTGTCCAAAATTTTACTAATTTTCTATTCTGCGTCATAAGGTCAACCCACCTACCAAGTTTCATCGCTTTATCCGTTTTTAGTAATGAATTATAGCACTTTTTCGGTTTTTCGAAATTTTCGATAACGAAAAAGTGGGCGTGCTTGCAGTCCGATTTCGTTCATTTTAAATAATGATCTGAGATTAGCGCCCAGGAACCTACGTTCCAATTTCATCAAGATACCTCAAAATTTACTCAAGTTATCGTGTTTACGGCGACGGACGGACGGACATGGCTAAATGAATTTCTTTTTTCGCCCAGATCATTTTGATATATAGAAGTCTATATCTATCTCGCTTAGTTTATGTCGTTACGGATTGCCGTTATGCGAAAAAAGTTAATATACTCTGTGAGCTCTGCTCAGCTGAGTATAATTAAATTTCGCAGGCTCGAAAATTATTTTTTTGGGTATGCGTAGTGGAACTTTTTTTTGCTGAGCCCAAATCCTATCGAAAAATCGATGGCGCGATATCGGTTAATAAATCGACCCTGTCTAATATATATACATATTTTTTCTCCACAACTGCACACTAAACAACAACATTTCATTTACCAGTTATCGTCAATCAATGCATGAGAAAAACTTAAACTTGAAACTGATTTTCTACTGTCAAAACGTCAATTGAATGAAACGAATATGCGCGGCTAACTAATTTATGACCATTTAAGTCGCTGATTTTTGCGACAAAGTTAAGTTTGCTTAGCAGTGAAATAAATCAATATCAAAATTATAAAAAATAGAACATATCAATTTCGCAAAAACTTAACTAAACAAATCAGCTAAGGTGTAGTTAATGAAATGCAAAGGTCATTAAGACGGCTATGAACAATCAGACGACGTATCAAACAACCCACCTTTTTTCGTATTTGAAAAGTGCAACGGTCCGTATGATAAAAAAAAACAAGTAAGAAGTCTAAGTTCGTGTAAAACCGAACATTACTTACCCAGCTGTACACTTGAAATGCTGTTGCTGTTTGTATGTATATGGTTCTATCCTGAACTAATTTTTCTTCGAGTTATGGATCCCGACACATAGAAAACTGCTTAGTCATAAAAGGGGCGGTACTACGCCCATTTTCTAAAATTTGAAATCTTTCCTATTATTGTTAGAAATCCACTTGGGAAATGCAATACTATTGTTATAAAGCTCTTTTTTGCAAAGATATAGCTTATTTTATTCGTCCTTTAAAAAATCTTTTATATAAAAGTGGGCATAGTCCTTAACCGATTTCATTAGTTTTTCTTCAAAGCATTCCTTATAGTAAAGGCAACCTCTCTGCCGAATTTTGTTAAGATAGGTTTCACGATTTTGATTTATGATTAATAATATTTGTAAAATTGATTTTATCATAAGTGGACGGTGCCACGCCATTTAAAAAATGTTTTCAAATTTGTATCAAGTTTCTCAATATCAGTCCACACGTCAAATTTCAACATTCTAGGTGTATTATTTACTAAATAATCAGGTTTTTTGTGTTTTCCAAATGTTTATATATATAAAAAGTGGGCGTGGTTATCATCCGATTTCGCTCATTTTCAATACTAATCTATTCTGCTTTCTATTTTCAGCTATCATACTAATCTAAGCTCGTGTACCAAATTTGGTGAAGATATCTCAATATCTACTCAAGTTATCGTGTTAACGGACAGACGTACGGACGGACGGACATGGCTCAATCAACTTTTATTTCGATAATGATGATTTTGATATATGGAAGTCTATATCTATCTCGATTCCTTTATACCTGTACAATAGGGCGGGTCGATTTAAAAATCGCTCATTGCTCTGTGAAAATCGTATTCTAGGGATCAAAATAAGAAACTTTGCCGAAGGAACCATACCTCTAAAACGAATTCTGATGTCTTTGGGTCGAACTTTTGGGTAGGGGCAATTTCAATTCTACTTGCTGTGTCTTGTGGTGGCTTAAAAAAAACAACACAAGCAATTTTACAAATCGACCCGGCCTACTGTACAACCAACCGTTATCCAATCAAATACCCTGTGTACAAGTACAGCTGGGTATAAAATAAAAGTAACTGAGCCATACGTTGCTGTCAGTTTATGTCAATGATTTATAAATTATGATATATTAAAATTAAAATAAAAATTACAAAGTAAAATACAAAACGCATTTAAAAAATTGTTGCCACACATTTCAATTTATAATTAAATTAACTCGGTTCATTCAGTTTTATAAAATATGAAAATTCAATGACTGTAGTTTGGAGTACTACTTGATTTGCAGACGACATCGCCATTTGTGACACAAGAGGTAACAATGTATATGGAAAATAATATGTCCAAGTCACTATTTATGGCTACTCGTTTACCTTGTGTGCCCCGAAAAGCTGGGTAGCAAATAATTCTATAGTGGCGTTTATGTTTGTTTTGCTATTTTTAATTATAATTCACGTAGTCAAACAAAAGTGTTGTGAAAAGGTGAAACATTGGCTTTAAATAAATTAAATGAAGAACTATTACCAATCAGAAGAACTACAACAATCCCGGCAAATTTTCTTTTTAATGTCAACCTATCTCCGCTACCAGTTTGATAATATTGTGACGAATATTAGCAACACTTAGGGATACTATCATCTCTAAGCCAATACTAAGCAGTGACTTGTATGCACATCAATAAATCTATCATTATGTCTATACATATGCCCATACAAGCAGCGGCGAGCAACGCACAAACACATGCATATATCTGAGATACTCCCAAAAGTAGGCAATAATTTGTGCAAGTATCACTCACATATACACGCGCATATGAGAACCTATAAACGTAGTTATAGCTGGTAATTTTATAGCTGGTGACTAACTAGTAAATTCTAGAAATAGAAAAGCTAGAAATATGCAACGAGGAAACCGAACAGTATAAAAACAGCAACAGTTGAGGCACGACCAATCAGTTTGATTTAAGCAAGCTATCAGTGCGAAGTATAAGTGTTATTTTCAAGTAGTCTAATAAAGACCATTTTGCATTATTCAATATTGGAGTTATTTATTCAACAGTTTAGTGATTCGAACGTAAGCAGAAGATTTGGAATAAGCGGAATTGCACTAAATTCGTTAAAATATTAAATAATACGCCTTATTTCAGAATTTGATGGGGCAGCCGAGATAGGGTGACATCCATTCACAGTCGATATACCAATCGGTCAAAGATGAAGTGATTTCTAAGTGATATTCATATTTGGTGGATAGTTTTGACGGCATTTTATGTCCGTGATTTATCTTGTTGAAATTATGCATTGCCGAGATAAGTATCTTGTCTGAATTATCTATTGTGCTCCCAAAACTATCCCAAATTGATCCCAGCAGCTATACCGTGGTGGTCCCGAAATTAAGAAGAAATAAGAACATAAATATTCCCGAAATTATCTCGAAGTGGTCGCGAAATTATATCAAAAGATCCGAAAAGAGTCAAAATCGTAGCTCAGAAATAGTATTGAAACTATACGAAATACTCCCAAATTGATTGCGATAGCAGTCTAGTATAATCCCCAAAATTATCACTCAGTATTTGGGAAGATAGTCTCGATATTATCTTGAAACAGCCCAGATATTCTTTTAAAAGGATCCAGAAGGCGTTCAAAATAATTAATTAATGGTTCCGAAAAGGTCTGAAATATGACGAAATACTGTCAAATTGATACTGACAGCGATCCCGCAGGGGTTTCCGAAATTATTCTAAAATATTAGGGAAAATAAAAACAAAACTAACCCAAAATAAAATAAAAAATGTAAGGTACGATAGCCTCCGAAAGGATTTTAGGCCGAGCGTCTCTTATAATTTGCGTCGCGCTCCATTTTAATTTTCCCTACAAATTGGTATGTTTTATGCAGATTTCGAACGGCATATGCAAGGAAGTTGAATTTTGTTGATAATCTTTTCACTGCAGAAATACACTCGGAGTGTTTGCTCAATCCATGCCGGGGCCGACCACGATTATAAAATTTTTGTTCCATTTCAAAAAACTATTTTATAAATTTTGATGTAACATTGGCCGGGAGTTGAACCCAGCACCCCCGTTGTGCTAGGCGGACCACGCTACCACTAACTAGATTTCTCGATAATCGGTTAATATAAACAAATTTTAGAGATACCGATTTTTTCTTAGACCCATAAACCATTCTCTAGATATCTAGAGGCACGAAATAAAAGCGTAACGCTAAAAGTTGACAGCAAATAGTTAAATTCCTAGAGATAGGACCTATGTGAACTCCTAATTAAGTAGTACTGTCTTATTGCCGATTAGTGCATGTGTAAACGTTACTTCCTATTTCTTTTATTACTTTTGCTGGTTTTTCCCTCTTCTTCACATTTGCTTTACCTTCTTGTTTTCCCTCGTTCTGTTTTATTCATTTTACGTATACCCCGATTTTGGTTTTCTGATTTCGTTTGTATCCATTAACTGATAAAGCATCTGATAGGGCTTGTATCTACTCAACAATGCTTAAAGCCACGATACTTTTATCGATATTTTCTATTCGATACTATAATACCGATATTGAGTATTCAAAGCTTCAAATAATTTACAGAGAGTTATGAGATAAGTAGGTAACATCCAATAAATTTGCATTTGATAGAATTTAGTCTCTCGTGATATTGTTGCCGATATGAATAACGCATCAGTAATTTATATTCGATAACCAATTTCATGGCACTTTCAATTCACACATCACTATAAAGTAACCGTTTAAAGTACTACCAAGATTTAAATTTTCATATATTATAAGGTTTGACTGCATTAGTCATAGGAATATTGAAAAGCTCACTGGTATTCCGTAGTAAACAAACTGAAGTTTATTTGTTTGCTTGAAACAAGCTTAATTTTACAAAAATGGCAAATCGTGTGTATTATTATTATTTGTTTATTTGCTTCAAATACTTTGTAACTTTTTCAAAAAGAAGCGTGGGTGCTTTGCCTTATACAATAACTTCACCTGTGCTATTGGTGTCATATTGAGAACATTGTATACGCAAATTTCTTCTATGATCTTAATTGCTAAGCGCCAATATAAATTTGTGCAGAGTTGATTGAAAATCGTACTGTGTGAATACCTGATTCCATGACAATAATCCACACAGACCATAGGAGGGTATGACATTGTACAAATAAAATATCTGGAAGGTCATGTAAGTTAAAAAGGAGAAATTCTGGAGTAAATAGACCTTTATTTCTCTCACATTTTAGAAATTTGTTCTGGTTCTAATTTATACATAAGCTAGCTGGCCAAAATTGTGCCAGCCGTTGCCACGCGCGTAAGTACACTGCCTTTTATGTAGAAACTCCTATCTTCATCCAATTTTGATTAGTTTATCATCCCATGTCTCAATATCGTATTAAATGAGCGTTGTATTGAAAATATATGCTAGGGGTGTTATAGTGGCCATTATATTCGTCAGTTGCCTCCTATCGATGTGGATAACAGCAATGAAATCGCTCTGGCTTGTACCTTGATGAAGTCAACAGAACGACAAACAATTCATTAGCCGACTAAACGAGAGGCAGTTGATTTACGGTTCACCCAATACTGTTTTTGGAATAGTAATTAGAAATTTTTCCAGACAACCTGCCATAGCTGTGCAGATAGATCCATTTCGAAGGGTACTAAGTAAGCCATTTAGCTAAATGGTTAGCGCAGCGTGCCTAAAGCGTACTGATGATGAAGGCTTAGCACCCTTCGAAATGGATCTATCTGCGCGGCTATGGCAGGTTGTCTGAAAAATTTCTACTTACTATTCCACAAATACAATTTTTCAATCACAGAAAAATTAAAAAATAACAATAATTATCATTTGAAAAAAATTATTGTTCCGGCCTTGAGCTCGAATCGAACCTTGAATCACTAATCTTATATATTATTTCTTATGTTGTTTTATGTACAGGCCCCTTTTCCGCTCTTATTTTGGAATCCAAATCTATAAATAAGTTTTGGTGATGGGGATTCGTGCTATTAGCGTGCTTTGGACATTAATAGTCGTAGTGCTTTTTTTTTAGCTATATTTATTAAAATAACTAGCTTATGCCCGTAGATTTTACCCCACGTTTCTATAAAAATATGCAGGCTATGGGAAATAGGAATTTTGCCATAATTAATTTGAAGAAGTTGTTTAGCAAAAGCTCCTGCTGAAGTATTTTCCGCCAAATTGCCCTCTCATATTTCTAAAGAGAGTAAATTTTTGTACGTAAGCCGTCTATAGACGAAAGAGCACGTTTTTACTTCAACTGCGGCTGTTCCAGCAAGTGACGGGAAAGCACCACCTTTTGGATGGTCATTACACCTTAAATACTTAGGGGTTTGGTCTAAACTTGCAGCGACTGTTTATGAGTCATGGTTGCACAATCGCACACCCTCACTTGGCATGACCGTTGCTTATGTCGCACATCGGTGTATCAGATATTTGCAGACAGTGGTCATTTAAATGCGGAGTTGTACGTCCACCACACAAAGGGTATCCGCGTATCTGAGAAAGCAACTGCCATAGTGATTTATCTTTTTGCTCTTACATCAATTAATCAAATTAAACAGAAATGTTTTTTTCCGGTTCCTCCAGGCGTATCCAAAAATACTAACCCTAAGATAACATAAAAGAATACTAAAAGAAGAACAGCAATACCCAACTCTGCAAACAAACTTTACGTGCTGAAATACATGTTTTTAAGCAAGCCATAGTTCTTAAAGTCACTTTGTCTTGTCAATTCCATATATTACTGGTGCTGTTAGGACTTAACGTCATATAGCTCCTTACCAATTTTTATACTCAGTTGAGCAGAGCTCACAGAGTATATTAAGTTTGATTGGATAACGGTTGGTTGTACATATATAAAGGAATCGAGATAGATATAGACTTCCATATATCAAAATAATCAGGATCGAAAAAAAATTTGATTGAGCCATGTCCGTCCTCCGTCCGTCCGTCCGTTAACACGATAACTTGAGTAAATTTTGAGGTATCTTGATGAAATTTGGTATGTAGGTTCCTGAGCACTCATCTCAGATCGCTATTTAAAATGACGATATCGGACTATAACCACGCCCACTTTTTCGATATCGAAAATTTCGAAAAACCGAAAAAGTGCGATAATTCATTACAAAAGACCGATAAAGCGACGAAACTTGGTAGATGAGTTGAACTTATGACGCAAAATAGAAAATTAGTAAAATTTTGGACAATGGGCGTGGCACCGCCCACTTTTAAAAGAAGGTAATTTAAAATTTTGCAAGCTGTAATTTGGCAGTCGTTGAAGATATCATGATGAAATTTAGCAGGAACGTTACTCTTATTACTATATGTACGCTTAATAAAATTAGCAAAATCGGAGAAGGACCACGCCCACTTTTAAAAAAAAATTTTTTTAAAGTAAATTTTAACAAAAATTTAATATCTTTACAGTATATAAGTAAATTATGTCAAGATTCAACTCCAGTAATGATATGGTGCAACAAAATACAAAAATAAAAGAAAATTTAAAAATGGGCGTGGCTCCGCCCTTTTCATTTAATTTGTCTAGGATACTTTTAACGCCATAAGTCGAACAAAAATTAACCAATCCTTTTGAAATTTGGTAGGGGCATAGATTTTATGGCGTTAACTGTTTTCTGTGAAAAGGGCGAAATCGGTTGATGCCACGCCCAGCTTTTTATACACAGTCGTCCGTCTGTCCTTCCGCATGGCCGTTAACACGATAACTTGAGCAAAAATCGATATATCTTTACTAAACTCAGTTCACGTACTTATCTGAACCCACTTTATCTTGGTATGAAAAATGAACGAAATCCGACTATAACCACGCCCACTTTTTCGATATCGAAAATTGCGAAAAATGAAAAAAATGCCATAATTCTATACCAAATACGAAAAAAGGGATGAAACATGGTAAGGTAAGGATTGTTTCTATTGACGCGAAATATAACTTTAGAAAAAACTTTATAAAATGGGTGTGACACCTACCATATTAAGTAGAAGAAAATGAAAAAGTTCTGCAGGGCGAAATAAAAAACCCTAAAATCTTGGTAGGTATTACATATATAAATAAATTAGCGGTATCCAACATATGATGTTCTGGGTCACCCTGGTCCACATTTTGGTCGATATCTGGAAAACGCCTTCACATATACAACTACCACCACTCCCTTTTAAAACTCTCATTAATACCTTTAATTTGATACCCATATCGTACAAACTCATTCTAGAGTCACCCCTGGTCCACCTTTATGGCGATATTTCGAAAAGGCGAACACCTATAGAACGAAGGCCCACTCCCTTTTAAAAATACTCATTAACACCTTTCATTTGATACCCATATCGTACAAACAAAGTCTAGAGTCACCCCTGGTCCAGAAAGGCCCACTCCCTCTTAAAATACTCATTAAACCTTTCATTGATACCCATATTGCACAAACGAATTCTAGAGTCACCCCTGGCCCACCTTTATGGCGATATCTCGAAACGGCGTCCACCTATGAACTAAGGATTACTCCCTTTTAAAATACTCATTAACACCTTTCATTTGATACCCATATCGTACAAACGCATTCTAGAGTCACCCCTGGTCCATCTTTATGGCGATATCTCGAAAGGCGTCCACCTATAGAACTAAGGCCCACTCCCTCTTTAAAATACTCATTAACTCCTTTCGTTTGATACCCATATTGCACAAACGAATTCTAGAGTCACCCCTGGTCCACCTTTATGGCGATATCTCGAAAAGGGGTCCACCTATAGAACTAAGCCCCACGCCCCTTTTAAAATAATCATTAACACCTTTCATTTGATATCCATATCATACAAACAAATTCTAAAGTCACCCCTGGTCCACTTTATGGCGATATCTCGAAAAGGCGAACACCTATAAAACGAAGGCCCACTCCCTTTTTAAAAATACTCATTAACACCTTTCATTGATACCCATATCGTACAAACAAAGTCTAGAGTCACCCCTGGTCCACCTTTATGGCGATATCTCGAAACTGCGTCCACCTATAGAACTAAGGCCCACTCCCTCTTAAAATACTCATTAACTCCTTTCGTTTGATACCCATATTGCACAAACAGAATTCTAGAGTCACCCCTGGCCACCTTTATGGCATATCCCTAAATGGCGTCCACCTATAGACTAGGCCCACTTCCCTCATAAAATACTCTTTAATGCCTTTCATTGATACACATGTCATACAAACACATTTCCAGGGTTTCCTCGGTTCATTTTCCTACATGTTATTTTTCCCTTTATGTTGTCACCTTAGCTCTCAACTGAGTATGTATGTTTCGGTTACACCCGAACTACCTCTTACCTTTTATTATTCCATTTGTATGGGAGGTGCCACGCCCCTATTTAACTTATTTTTCTTAGTGGGTGTTAGGGATTGAACGAATTTAACTCATTACTGGATTTCCATGTCCTGTGCATGAATACTTCCAGAGTTATGCTGTATCAAACATTCCTTGTATGGTAGGCGCCACATTTTAAACGGTTTGTATTTAGCTTGACTTGACAGGCAGCCGCACGGCCGCATGGCGCATGCACCGTTGTGAACGAATTTTGTAATTGAAATTAAGTAACTTCCCAATAAGCTACAAGCTTGAAACTTGGAATATACTTCAGAACCCGATGACAATGCAATAATAAGAAAAATCTCCGCTAGGTGCGCAAGGATCGAGATATTCACAAAAATCTTACTTGTGGTCCGATTTGGTTCATATTTGGAACACCTATACATACAGTGAATAGAAGTCGACCTATGATGCCGATTGGCTCTATTTGAAACAATATTGCATAGAGTCCGGTAGAGTCACTCAAAATATTTTGAGTTGGAGGACGGGAATGACATCCGACTTAGATTGTAACAAATTGTCAGGACAAGAGTTCTTGTAATAATGAGTCACTAAATGAATAAATAGAATGAGATATAATAGGTATTAAATAAGATCAAAAATGAAAATAAAATTTAAAAAAATGTTTAAGTTAAACGTTTTTATTGAAACAATACTTACATGAAATAATAATAATACGAAAGCTAGAAAATAATTAGGTAGGTCCTAGGTACTAGTCATCACACTCCTATCATCTAGGGCGTTGATCAGACAATTAATAAAGCGTTTGGACGCGTCATATTTCTATTGATAGTCATAAGTAAACCAACTGACCTTAATCAGTTATGCTACGCCTCACATTTTTAGAAATTTCACGCTCCCACGCTTTTTATTTAATTGTCTGATCAACGCCTAGATTGATAAGGATGTGATGACTAGTACCTAGGACCTACCTAATTATTTCTAGCTTTTCGTATTATTATTACTTCATGTAAGTATTGTTTTCAATAAACGTTTAACTTAAAATTTTTGTTTATTATTTTATTTAATTGAGGTTATGTTTAGCCTATGACCATATTTGGAAGGTTTCTAGTGGGTGATTCAAACTTAGTTGTGATCGGCCGATCCGTTAGGGCACAACCCGATTTATACCTACATACAAACATTCATAATTTCGCCTTTATATGTATATATTAGATAGAAGATGTGATACATCCAGAGATATGTAGTATGACAATTTTATTATGGAGATGCCACGCCCCTTTTATATATCATTATTTTTACCTATGACATCCTTGGAAGGTTTCTAGTGGTTGTGCTAATTTGGTTGTGATTTGTCGATCCGTTTAGGACGCAACTCGATCTATACCTACATACATACTATTTGAGTTTTATTATATGTGACCCGGTCTATGAAAGGTGGTCACACACATAGATTTTTAAAGATAAACGATTGTGAGCACACAAGAATCTACTTGATTAGAACTAACACTAACATTCGCCAGATGGCAGCGCGAGTGTATGTTAGTATATAGATGTATATAATATATATATAATATTATATATATATAAGTTTATAGATATTTGATTGACAGAACAGCTATTTCTGTATATTTGTTAAGAACTTTTATATTTGTTGCGCAAGATGCGCACTGGGTCGGCTCGTAACCATTTAAACTAAGTTCTTAAATATTTCAAAATGGACGGGCTAGCTTCTAACTCAAGTAACTATCTCTATAGGTCTGACATTTACGATTTTTTTAAGGAAATAGGTTCAGTAGTATGACTTATAATATGAAGATAATTTTATGATGTGATTGTGAAATTGCTATTTTTTTGGCAGTAGTACATCAAAAATGTATATTCGTAATACTTTAAAGTCGAGAAAATATGAGCTAGTTTCGTAGTTCGATTCACAAAAGAAACTCTCTGTTTAATTTATATCTACGATACGGAAACAATTTGCAAGGGATGACGGAAAATCATTCCAGTATACATCATTTAAAATGATGGTGTGAGAAAAGTCTGAATTACTTAAGTACGACAATATCTAAAGTAGTAGTGTCACTTACTAAGCAAATGAAGTCTCATCGCAAGCATTGTGGCTCTTGGGATGACTCCCTAATTATATTGTTGGTTTGAATTTGCGTGAGCGGTTCAGTTTTTACACGAAACACAAAAAAGAGATTCTTTAACAATTGAACTTAAATAATATTGGGATTTTCTGCTTTGCAATTAGCGATGTTCTTTTTTACTTAATTATATTTTTATTTTTATGCATTTCATTTAAAAAGTATTTGTTGGAATATATTTTTTTTATTTCATACGAGGTACAAATGTATGTTTTGTAAAAATATGCAAATAGCTTTCAATATGGAATGATGTCACTGAGTTTTTTCTTGGTTGAATGATAACAGCCGCGTTGTGGGTAACAATTACTTTAGGTGTATTTTTTGTTGCTATTTTGTGATTCACAGATCACTGAATTCATTAGCTGACGTATTTTCCGTTTTCGATGGTAGGTTGTTTGAATTTATAGGAACCAGTATTGATTTTAACCAATTTGCTAATCCTTGCAATGCATTTTTTCAACTGACGAAAAAAGTTTGCTTGAAGGTTTTGCCGAAGGTATGATGTGTAGCGGTTCCCGAATGACTTGTAGATTTTTAGTTTTTATTGAGTTTCTCACTTTATTTGCTTTATATTGTATTGCTTTTACTTTTCTCTCAGTTTTATTTTTTGCTTAAAAATTAAAACTTTTTTTATTTCTTGTACTTGTGACAAGATCTAAATTCTGTATAAAAATGTTTGTTTTATTGTTTTTTTCATTTTCAGCAGAATGTTGCGACACACTGTAGGTAGGCAAAATAGAAAAAAAATATTTATTTTGAAAGCGAAGTGTTGCGACCTTCGATAATTTTCAATTTAAATTTAAGAGTTGTATTTCAATTCTATTCTACTTAAATTTTTGGTTGATATTTTGCGCAATTTTTTTAATTTTAATTCTTATTAATGGGCTTTTATTTTTCGTTTAATAAATTTAAATTTTCCTTGAATTTTTAAAATTAAAAACAGTTTTTCTTAATTTTAAATTTTCAATTTTTGCTTCTGTTCTATTCGAAATTAAATTTATGAATGAAAATTTTTTATTCATATTGGGTTTTTTGCACTAAATTTCTTGTTCAATTAATGTAGTACAAAAGATTTTGCATGGATTTAGCATTAAGTTTTTTAAGATGTTATTATTAAGTTCCAAGTTGATATTTTCGGATTTCTAGTCTAACAATTTTTTCCTTCCTTCAAATGCTTGCACTGAAAGAAAAAGACTGGTAAAATGAGTCGAAATACTGGTCAACTCAACCGAAATTTCTGTCAATTTGTATCCATCGCACAAGATGTTGATCAACTGCGCACAAATCGTTGATTCGTAATTGACCGTTTTAGTAGTCAAATGAACAAAAAGAGTTGTTGCGACGCTTTGAACGAAAGTACCTATGCTGCCATATACATACATACGAAAATATGTAGATACATAAATACGCATGCTTTCTACATATACATACATATGTACGCACTTACTAACCGAACTTCCATTGCGCGTACATAAAATATGCTGGTACACTTTAAACATTATACACTTTATTAATTTGTTTTATTAAACGCACTTTCACCAAATTTTATATTTTATAATTTATTTATTTATAGTTTTGAACTTCGCTTTGCAAATAGAAATGAAAATAGTAGTCACAAAACTGATTCTCAATTCTTTCAGTTGCACTCGTTCGCGTGAGTGAAAGTTCGTAAAACTTGAACAAAAGTTTACTATCTTTGAAGAATCCTGTTCATTCAAACAAAACTTTTGCAACAGAGGGCGCAATGTTGCATTTCGCTTGGCGGAGAAGTTGCAAAATTGTACCCGATATAAATAGGTGTCCCGGTATCTCATAATTTTTTGCTCAGTAAATTCAAAAAAGGGTTTTTCGTTTTGTATTGATAACTGAAAAACTAGTTTTTTGTTGTATTCCCATTTTGTGTGTTTTTTCGATTTGGTGGTTTTCTTATTTTGGTGTTTTTTTTAACAAGTGGCACCATCGTTATAAGTACAAAGTAGAGAGCGCAGTGAGCGTAAAATTCTCTTTGAAATTTGCTCATGTTTGACTGTTGATCGCTGTTGAAATGACCAGTGAGATCAGTTGTGTTAACAGAAAAATCAGTTAGATTGATAAGGAATCTTTCAATTTTACAGAATTTGTTAACTTAAGAGCGACATTTCTCTTCTGTTGAAATAACTAAACTAATTTGTTCGCTTGACAAAGAACTCGGTAGAATTAACCATAATTCGATCAATTTCACCGAAACCCGTTTAAGTCAGAACAGAACAGATTTGTTGATTTTACTAGCTCCATTTCTTTCAGTGTACATATACATAATAAGATTTTATATAGCTTTAGAGGCTGTTTTCTCACGTGAACTTTAAAATATACCTTCCGGATAGATAATGCTTCTAATTTACTTGACAAATGGGTCTTAATTTTTACTTTAACTACAGCCGTTTTTAGTTGATAAAAATTTGTAAATATGGCGGCCACCGGTGTGTGAGGTAGCGTGCTTCGCCTAGCACATCGAATATCCTGGTATCAACTCCCGTATAAAGCAACGTCAAAAAATTAAAAACAAGTTTTATCAATTATAAAAAAGTGTTCTGAGGCGGTGCCGCCCCTCGGCAGTGGTTTGACACATACTCCAAGTGTATTTCTGCCATGGTGAAAAGTCATCTGGATGAGAAGCTCGGCCTACATTCTGTTCGGAGGTACTTTTTACTTTTATATGTTTCAAAAAATTAGTTTTTTTTAAATTATAATTTTATCTACTCTTCAACTTTTAATATAATGTTTTTAATTGAATGTTTTGAATTTGTTTTTTTTTATTAAATTTTATTTAAAAGTTTTGGATTTTATTTTCTAATACTTATATTAAATTTTTTATAATCGTGATTCAAAGATTAGTCTTTTTTATTTCAGTATTGACTTTTGGTTTAAATCTTATGTTTTTTTCATTTTAAGTTTATTTCTTAAACTTTATCTATTAATTTATAATAATTTTTTTCCAGTGTTTTGAATTTTTTTTTCTTTGCATATGGCTTTACAACTTTAGCTTTAAAATTTTTTGTTTTTAAATAAGTTTTCGATTGTATTTATTATTTAGTTAAAGTGTTAGTTAAGAATTTTTTAGTTTTACTTTTGAATTATTTTAGTAACTGTATAATCGCGATTTAAAGAAAAAATTTTAAGCTCTTTAATTTTAGTTTATAACTTCAGTTGGAAATTTTAATTTTTATTTATCTATTGTTTTTGTTGCATTTTAGTTTTTCGTTTATTTTTATTATTTTGTTTAAATTAAAATTATTAATTTATGAATTTTACTTTCTACTTTTGAATTATTTTGGCTTTTATAATCGCAATTTAAAAAAAATATTTTTTTAGTTTTTATTATTTTTGTTTACACTTTTAGTTTGAAAGTTTTATTTTTTTTTCATTTTTTTTATTATTTAGTTTAAATTTTAATCAAGAATTTTTGAATTTTACTTTTTTTAGAAATATTTTTTTTTGGTTTTATTATTTTCCATTTCATGTTTGAATTTTTGTTAACAACTTTAACTTTTACTATATAATGTAGTTTCTTAGTTCTTTGTTTATATTTTATTTTTATTTATGTTTCTTTCACTGCGATTAACCGTGATCTTGGTTTCTATTTGCAACGAACTTTATCTGTTATTGGTTTTAATTTTTTTAGTCCTCTTATCTTAGTCCTATTTATTTAAAATAATTTTTTTACTTGGGTTATGTAAGGTTTACATTTTTTGTATAATTTTGAAATACTTTTGCTTTAATTTTTTTGGGTCTAAATAGTTTTCATTTGTTAAATTTTGAATATTTAACGAGAAATGTTTGTTTGATATTTTTGCTTAATGTACAATTACTATATTCGAAAAGAACAATAAATTATACAATTACTATATTTTGATAATCTGACTTTATATTCTTTTAGGGTTGTTAAATTTGTTTTAAATTTTAATACAACTTTTTCTAAGCTTTAAGCGTTAATTTTTCTTAGTTTTGATTGGTTTCTATTACATTTTAGCAATCAACTTACAATTTCAGTTTTTATGTATAAGATATTTTTCTATACCAAATTAAATATGAGTATAAAGTTTAATATTTATTCTCCCCATAAATTTTTTTCTTTTTATATTAAAAGACTGAGAGCCATTTAATGTATGAATTTTTACTTTAAGTGGTTATTCTAACTTTTAATTTTTTTTGTTTTAAACTTTTAGGTTTTAAGGTTTAAGTTGAATTACAATACTAGACACATATCACAAAATTCATTTTTTGAATAATTCATTATATGTTACATTGCAACTATCTACTATAGAATTAATGCTTTTAATTTCAAATTTTTCAGTATTCCGTTTTTTTTTAAGTTTTAGTGTTTTCTATTCTCTATAGTTAAATTTTTTTACTTTTATTCCACAACTTTCATTTTTAAGTTAAGGTTTTAAGATTCTCAAATTCAGTAAATATTTTAAATTTTTAAGTTTTAATTAGAGTTTCTTAAGTTATAGTTAAATTATAAATAAATAATAAATGTAAGGCGCGATAACCTCCGAAGAGATCTAAGGCCGAGCTTCTCTTCCAATTTGCGTCCTGCTCCTCTTGATTTTCCCTACAAATTGGACCTACATGTTTTATGCCGACTCCGAACGGCATCTGTAAGGCAGATGAGTTTTCACTGAGAGCTTTTCATGGCAGAAATACACCCGGAGCGCTTGCCAAACACTGCCGAGGGGCGACCTCGCTAGAAAAATTTTCTTCTAATTGAAAAATCTTATTTCTAAAATTTTGATGTTGCTTTGCCCGGGGTGTGAACCCAGGGCCTACGGTGTGGTAGGCGGAGCACGCTACCATCATACCACGGTGGCCGCTTCTTACGCTTAGTTGTTCTTTTTAAATTTTGTTTTGCAATTTTTAAAATCCTTTATTAAATAATTTTATTTTTTTTTATATTTTGTAATAATATTTTTATTTGAAATGCTCTTCTTTTAATTATTTATTTTCAAAATCAAATTTTAAATTTCAAAATTTTTAGTTTTAAATTTAAGTTCAAAAATTTTGCAGGCACCCCCTTTTACTACACCATTCGTATTTGGTATTGTTTTGTTATTAGCTTCGATTCTCAGTTTTGATTAGTTTAATTTGTTACTTCCAAAAATTTTTTTTGCTTATATTATAAGTAAATATTTTTTATATTTTTTTCTGCCATTTTCAACTTCTTTTAAAAGTTTCTTTTCATTGAACTGTCATTGCACGTTTCTTACTTTGAAAGCAGCAAATTTCAATAGCCGCTCCCTTATGACACATTGAGCTGAACGGCCACCTTAATGACTTACTGTCACACTTTGCTGATGCACACAATTGCGCACCTTTATGAGATAGTATATTCTATCAAGCAAGTAGTAAACAAAAAGTTCCATTTACACCGTCAATTTTTCACTACAGTTGCTACAAAACTGTTTCACTCATAAACTGTATCACACTTTATTTTAGTTATCAACTTTTTTTTTAATATTTTTGATCTATTTGTAAAATATGATAAGATATGAAAGCTCTAAAATACTAAGTGCTATTCATTCTTTTTTCACAATCAATTATTTTTAATATATATATTTTACAAATTTTATCTCTGTGGACTTTTCACGTTTACTCCACGTAACGAAAGTCCAAGCCTTTCTTCGACGCTCGAAACACTCAACATATAGTCTAAAAATCGCCATTGATTTAAAACGTTTTAAGAACTCTTGTACAAATGCGTTTATTTGACAAAAATTATATTTTCTGATACACGAAGCATGTAGCGCATGCGCAGTTCAACGCTTCCAATGGTGAACTAAATTCGCGTCAAACACGACTGAGTGAGTGCAAGTCACTTCAGGTGTTTAGCACACTCTAGGTGTTTACGTTTTCAACAATTTGTATGTAGTGTGGTTTGAGCATATGTTAACTTGAGTAAATTGGCGTTTGAGCAAAGTTCAAACGTGATTCACCAAAATCGTGTTAGGGTAGCACATTTGTTTTTTTATTTTTATTGCTGCACCCACTTGCCACTTTTCCGATCAATATAATTACACTACTCGACAAAAAAAATTTCCAAAAATAAAATAGGCTTTTCATAAAGTAAAATTATCTCCTGATTCCGAATATGTCTTCCATTTACCTGTGGCAGATCTAGATTCCGAGATATTGGCGAAAATATGAAAATTCCCATTTTTGCAGAACACTACTTCATATAGGTAGGGCAAAAATTTAGAGTTTTAATTTTTTCGTTTCAAACTGTTGAATTGTACATTATACTAATTCCCGTAAACATTTCTTGCCTTCACCTCCTCTCAGTATCTTCAGTAGTTCACTATGCCAAAAAACGTTGAAAAAATTTTTTGAAAAAAAAGAAATTTTTTACAAAATATAAGATTTAACCACTTCAAAATCGGAAAAATTCTATGGACGAAAAAAAGTTAGCCCTCCTATGTTGTAGGTAATTTAACTGCGAAAATTTTAAGCACACCAGTACAACAATCGGACGTGCCGTTGAGACTATAGCTCCGTTAACTTGCAAGCGTCTATCCTAAAATTTTAGTATTACTTTGATAAAATTGGCGAGACATTTCATTTGGTCACTCTACCTTATAAATAATAAATTTAAAAAGACATCAAGTATTTAATTGTCACTACTGTTTGTTGTAAATTTTGTTTTGCAAATTGTAGTGCAAATTTACACCTACTATATCGGTAGATGTGTTTACGAATGGCTTGTTGACAAAAGAGATTTTAAATGTAAAAATAATCCGGATGATTTTTGCTTTATTTGCGGACATTATATTTTCGGAAACTCAGCTCGGAAAATAACTAATTCTGTCATTATTATTTCGGTTTCCGTGAAAAAATCTCGATAAATCTTGAACACCTCATTTTATTTGCGCTTCCTGTAGATTAACTTTAATGAGATGGGTATCGGGTAAAGGTCATAACATGAAGTTTGGTGTTCCAATGATGTGAACTGAACCCTTTAACACGACCAGTGCTATTTTTGCGTGATAGACCTTAAAGGTAAAACGAGAAAAAGAGGAAATTAATAAGTTACCCAAATGTGGCATCAGCTAAAAAACCAAAACTACATGACCAAACCTTACCCATACCTAGGCCGCCTATAAGTTTTGAAGCCTCAAGCGAAAGTGACTCCGAAGCAGATAATTCACACAGTGAAGAAGAAGGAGAGATCCCACATCGAGTCTCACAAGCCGAACTTAATGACTTGGCCAGAGATTTGAAATTATCGAAATTTGATAGCGAAGTTCTAGGATCTCGTTTGCAGCAATGGGGCAGCCTGGGCCCTTCGACAAGTACTTCCAAATTTCGAAATAGACTAAAAGTGAAAATATTTGCTACTGCAATGATGTTCAAGGTTTATTTGAAGCACTAAATTAGAAAATAAAGTGGATGATTGGCGCTTGTTTATAGACAGCTCAAAGCATAGTTTAAAAGCAGCATTACTCCATAAGGAAATTCGTTACCGTCATACCAGTGGCACATTCTGAGAATACTAAAGAAACTTATTTAAGCATATCCAATTTACTGAGCTCATTCAATATAAACAATTTAATTGGAAAATTTGTGCGGACTTAAAGGTAAGCAGATTCGGTGGTACAATTTAAAATAAATAGTATATGAAATACATCCCAGGTTGTAGCTATAATTCTAGGACTTCAAGGAGGTTTCACTAAATATTGCTGTTTTCTCTGTCTTTGGGACAGCCGTGCTAGAGAAACCCATTATATTCAGAAAAACTGGCCACCAAGAGCTGAGTACGAACCAGGTGCCTTCAATATCGCAAACCCGCCTTTAGTAAATCCCGAACGAGTTATTTTGCCAGCACTTCACATCAAATTAGGATTAATGAAATATTTTGTAAAGGCTTTAAATAAGGACGCGCCATCCTTCCAGTACCTAACGAAATTTTTCCCTAAAATAACTCAAGCCAAATTAAAAGAAGGTATATTTGTAGGTCCGCAAATTAGAAAGTTGGTGAAAGATGAAAATTTCGCGAATCATTTATCATCAGTAGAAGCAGCGGCTTGGGACAGCTTTAAGCAAGTCGTTAGTGGATTTCTTGGCAACAACAAAGATCCCAACTATAGATAGATGGTCAAAGCCTTGTTGAAAAACTACAGTGCTATGAAATGCAACATATCCCTCAAAATGCATTTTTGCATTCACATTTGGATAATTTTCCTGCAAACTTAGGTGCTGAAAGTGGTGAACAGGGTGAAAGGTATACAAAGATCTCATGATTTTTGAAAAGTGTTACCAAGGTTTTTGGAATGAAGAAATGATGGGAGATTATTGCTGGACAATAATACGGGAGACAAATCCAGAAAATTATAAACGGGTAGTTAAAAGTACCCACGTCCCTCACTATAGACCACCACGGTAAAATCGCTCAATTTGACGTTTTTAGATGTAGATATGTATGTATTTAATGTTGTTGTCGTTGCTGTTTTTTACTGAATGGCTCATTTATACTCATATTACTCAATTGAATACAGTTTAATGTGCAAACATATGTCTATAATAAAACGTTATAAAACAATAAAAACGTAGTTTGAATAAAAATTGTCTCTATAAAAAATTGTAGGATAGACGCTTGCAAGTTAACGGGGCTATAGTCTCAACGCCACGTCTGATTGTTGTACTGGTATGCTTAAAATTTTCGTAATTAAATTGCGTACAACATACGAGGGCTAACTTTTTTTCGTCAACAGAATTTTTCCGATTTTAAAGTGGTTAAATCTGAAATTTTGTAAAAAATTTCGTTTTTTTTCAACATTTTTTGAACGTTTTTTGGAATAGTGGCCAAACTACTGAAGATACTTAAGGGAGGTGAAGGCAAGAAATTTTTATGGGAATTATGCATAATTCAACAGTTTAAAAACGAAAAATGAAAAATACAAATTGTTGCCCTACCTATATGAAGTAGTGTTCTGCAAAAATGCGAATTTTCGTATTTTCGCCGATATCTCGGAAACTAGATCTGCCACAGGAAAATGGAAGACATATTCGGAATCAGGAGAAAATATCACTTTAAGAAAGGCCTATTTTATTCTTGGAGACTAAAGTTGGTCAAAATTTGTTGAGTAGTTTTATTGAGCAGCTTTGTATTTGTTTTGAGTGCTTGCGCATTTTGTTTTGGGTGTTTTTGATGTTAATGTGTGGTTATTTTAATTTATTATTTTTTATGACAAATGCAACAAATGTTGCTAAACGTGTTTTATGGTAAGTTTTAGCATTTTTTCAACTCGTTGTTTACATCTACTATGCGAGTTTCGCGCGCTTATTTTTTACCTGATCGTCTTTCGTGTTTGTAGTTTTTTGGTTTTATTTCTCGTTTGCTGTTATTTTTTTGTCAAAATATTGCCGATATTTGCACCGCATGCAGAGCAAAAAAAAACATAGGTTTGTTTGTCTTTTAAATTCTATTAAAAGTAACAGATTTTTTGTGCTTCACTAGTAATATGTATGTATTAGGGTGTACTTAAGTTTTTTTAAGTTTTCTTGACTTCACAGCAACTGTTCGAACGTGATTATGCGGTTTAGGTTTGAATCGCCTTACTTTTTTTCACGAACTATTCTTTTTTGAAGTTTCACTTTCTACGAAAAACTTATAAGCGCACCAGAGTCCAACTTTGCAACTCAAATATTTGCAAACAAAACATACCCAAACTTCCTCATAGACCGTACAAAAGTCTTATGTTAAACATATTTGAAAACCAGCTGATATCGAAACAGAAAATATTCCAATGAGCCGTGCAATAAACAACGCACCGCAGGACATACCTAAAAGAACCGACAGAGGGAACGAATACGTTGTAGACTTACCAATTAGCGATAACAAAACAACAAGTTGATAAGTACATTTGCGTACGGGGTGCAAAGAGGTTCTTTGATAGTAGCGACAGAGATAGCACCCTGAGGTATTCAGCTATCTATCGTAGACTTCACGGTAGATGTACTCTTTAAGCGTTAGCTTGATTGTAGAAAACACGTATCCCTGTTTCTCAGGATCCTATAGCAGTATACACGATTTCGAATAGATCGGCGAAAGTTAGGGACTTATGGTATACACAGATTACGTTTCAGTGAATGAGAAATGCTTGCCAACAATTAGCTCTCTGATGGATGGGTGTTTCGAGATATACATTCCTGGGCAGCTGACATCGGGTTGATCGCCAATGGAAAAAATGTTATCTATGTTGGAAGCGTAGATGATAGCGAAAGAGCGGATGAGTTCACAAAGCAGTGTGTAACCCTTGAAATATGTATGATAGACGTCTCAGTTAGATTATACGAGACAAAAAGGAGCAAAATCAGTACATGTTCAATCAAGAAAGAAATGCGCGGCAGCAAACGAGTTCCTACAGTGTCGAAGAACATGTCTAGTCCTATGTCGTTAGACTAACAAAGTTACCAAAAATGGAGGGAGTGCAGTATTAAGAAAAGATCGATGATTGCCAGACTATGGCTCCAGATATTTGGAATGGTACAATTTTCTGATCGGAAAGCAGCAAGTAAAGTGAATCCTAGAACACTTCTGGTATTTGAAAAGTAGACATAAATATTTTTAATGTGTTTAGTATGTGTGCTCACAATATGCGTGAATATAGAATATAAGCTTAATGTGGGAAAAATATATGTATGTATGTGGTGAGGTTTAAAAGAAAGAAATCGAACAGAAAACTAAGGCAAGGCGCGTTTAACTTTGTTATTGACCTGTTAGCGGTTTGGTATGGATGAGTTATCGATTTGCTATTGACGGGTTATGGTTGCCTCATCCATTTCTTTACGACGAGTTATCAGTTAGTTATATTTAAGTTAACGTAGAGAGTTAGAGTTATATAAATTTGCTAACGTTAACAAAAGTTAAAAATTAGTTAGTGAATTTAAGCGACGAGCTACTGGTTTGTTATCGAAAAAGTTAATGACTTGTTATCGAAAAGCTATCAATTATTAAAGGAAAAAGTTATCGATATGATATCAAAAATTTATCTATTTGTTATCAAAAATGTATTAATATGGAAAAGCCATCGATGTTTTATATAAAAGTTATCGATTTTTAACGATTTTTTTATTTTTTTATCGAAACGTTATGACAATTTTGAGATTTGTTATCAAAAATTATCAATACATTTTGAAAAACTATAGTCATATAAGTTATCGATATTTTTTCGAGAAGTTATTAAAAAATTATATATTTGTTAAAAAATTGTTTCCATTCTGATAAGAAATCGGTAATTTTTCTATGACAATCGATAACTTTTTTGGAACAAATTATAACGTTTTAATAGCTTCTGTTAAATATGTTCGATTGTTATCGACGACTCATCGTGTTTGTTATGAAACTGATACCGATATAACAATAAAATTTATGGCACATCTGGAACCCTTCTTCTAACAAGCTGCTAATAAATCAATAGGAAGCCGATGATTTCACAATAACAAGGCGAAATAGATCGATCAACTATAAGAATTCGCTGTAGATAGTGAGCCGATAGGAAAATAATAATCTGTCGGTATCGGTTGTTAATAATAGGAAGCCGACAATGTTCTTCTCAAAAACGACCGAAACTTGTTATTTATGGTATAGCTATGGTTTAACTTGCGCACTTTAACTAAAAAACATTAGCCTTCTAGACGAACACCTTTTGTCTTTTTATACTCAGTTGAGCAGAGCTCACAGAGTATATTAACTTTGATTGGATAACGGTTGGTTGTACAGGTATAAAGGAATCGAGATAGATATAGACTTCCATATATCAAAATCATCAGGATCGAAAAAAATTTGATTGAGCCATGTCCGTCCGTCCCGTCCGTCTGTCCTTAACACGATAACTTGAGTAAATTTTGAGGTATCTTTGATGAAATTTGGTAGTCTCCTAGGGCACTCATCTCAGATCGCTATTTAAAATGAACAATATCGGACTATAACCACGCCACTTTTTCGATATCGAAAATTTCGAAAAACCGAAAAAGTGCGATAATTCATTACCAAAGACGGATAAAGCGATGAAACTTGGTAGGTGAGTTGAACTTATGACGCAGAATAGAAAATTAGTAAAATTTTGGACAATGGGCGTGGCACCGCCCACTTTTAAAAGAAGGTAATTTAAAGTTTTGCAAGCTGTAATTTGGCAGTCGTTGAAGATATTATGATGAAATTTGGCAGGAACGTTACTCCTATTACTATATGTATGCTTAATAAAAATTAGCGAAATCGGAGAACGACCACGCCCACTTTAAAAAAAATTTTTTTAAAGTCAAATTTTAACAAAAAATTAATATCTTTACAGTATATAAGTAAATTATGTCAACATTCAACTCCAGTAATGATATGGTGCAACAAAATACAAAAATAAAAGAAAATTTCAAAATGGGCGTGGCTCCGCCCTTTTTCATTTAATTTGTCTAGGATACTTTTAATGCCATAAGTCGAACAAAAATTTACCAATCCTTGTGAAATTTGGTAGGGGGCTTAGATTCTAGGACGATAACTGTTTTCTGTGAAAAAGGGCGAAATCGGTTGAAGCCACGCCCAGTTTTTATACACAGTCGACCGTCTGTCCTTCCGCTCGGCCGTTAACACGATAACTTGAGCAAAAATCGATATATCTTTACTAAACTCAGTTCACGTACTTATCTGAACTCACTTTGTATTGGTATAAAAAATGGCCGAAATCCGACTATGACCACGCCCACTTTTTCGATATCGAAAATTACGAAAAATAAAAAAATGCCATAATTCTATACCAAATACGAAAAAAGGGATGAAACATGGTATTTGGATTGGTTTGTTGACGCAAAATATAACTTTAGAAAAAAACTTTGTAAAATGGGTGTGACACCTACCATATTAAGTAGAAGTAAATGAAAAAGTTCTGCAGGGCGAAATCAAAAGCCCTTGAATCTTGGCAGGAATACTGTTCGTGGTATTACATATATAAATAAATTAGCGGTATCCAACAGATGATGTTCTGGGTCACCCTGGTCCACATTTTGGTCGATATCTGGAAAACGTCTTCACATATACAACTACCACCACTCCCTTTTAAAAGCCTCATTAATACCTTTAATTTGATACCCATATCGTACAAACACATTCTAGAGTCACCCCTGGTCCACCTTTATGGCGATATCTCGAAAAGGCGTCCACCTATAGAACTAAGCCCACTCCCTTTTAAAATACTCATTAACACCTTTCGTTTGATACCCATATCGTACAAACACATTCTAGAGTCACCCCTGGTCACCTTTATGGCGATATCTCGAAAGGCGTTCACCTATAGAACTAAGGCCCACTCCCTTTTAAAATGCTCATTAACACCTTTCATTTGATACCCATATCGTACAAACAAATTCTAGAGTCACCCCTGGTCCACCTTTATGGCGATATCTCGAAACGGCGTCCACCTATGAACTAAGGCCACCCCCTTTAAAATACTCATTAACACCTTTCATTTGATACCCATATTGTACAAACGCATTCTAGAGTCACCCCTGGTCCACCTTTATGGCGATATCTCGAAAAGGCGTCCACCTATACAACTAGCACACTCCCTTTTAAAACCCTCATTAATACCTTTCATTTGATACCCATATCGTACAAACGCATTCTAGAGTCACCCCTGGTCCACCTTTATGGCGATATCTCGAAAAGGCGTCCACCTATAGAACTAAGGCCCACTCCCTTTTAAAATACTCATTAACACCTTTCATTTGATACCCATATCGTACAAACAAATTCTAGAGTCAACCCTGATCCACCTTTATGGCGATATCCCTAAATGGCGTCCACCTATAGAACTATGGCCCACTCCCTCATAAAATACTCTTTAATACCTTTCATTTGATACACATGTCATACAAACACATTCCAGTGATTACCCTCGGTTCATTTTCCTACATGGTTATTTTCCCTTATGTTGTCACCATAGCTCTCAACTGAGTTTGTAATGTTCGGTTACATCCGAGCTTAACCTTCCTTACTTGTTTTAACATAGGTCCTGTTTATTAAGAGGGCTTTATTTTGGAAAAGTATGGAAACATTTGAACAGGTGTTTAAGGTCGTTTTTTTGATGTTGCTGTTGCGATAATGACACTCCTCGAAGGAGTGTTATCGATGTTGATGGTCCTTTGCCGGATGCAGATCCGTTACGTTCCGGTAACAAGCACCATTAAGGCACCAGCCCGGCCATCTCGGGAAAGATTTAGTATGGCCACATGAAACCTTCAAGGCCATCCAGCCCGCCCACCCCCTAGATCCGTGAGGACTCGTGTCGCCAGAGCGTCGGCTGTTAAAGCACAAGGGCTGCCGCGTGTGGGTGAGGCTGACAATGGGGTTTGAGAAACTATATTTTGCGTAGCAACACCTTGAAAGGGTTGCGCTACACAACCCCTTGAATCAATTTGGTATTTTGCTCGCCTCTTACAACAGGCATACCTGCCGCGGGTATATTCTAAGCCCTCTGATCCGCTGGGGGAGGTGATTAAGCGTGATACAACATAGTTTCAAGTGGCATAATTTCAAGAAAAAGTTAACATTATATTACTAAGCAAGAGGTGAGATAGTCACTCGCATTTATCTTGGAATTTCTACTCTTGACAAACATTGGGTCGCACCTTGAAAACTTTCCGCTCTAAAACTAAATATTTGTTTGTTAAACTAAAGTTGCTGTAGGGCTTGATATTTAAGATTTGCAAACGAATTTCTTTAAGATCTTTTCTCCCCATTCTTCAAGTGTGAATTTGGTGTTTTACTGTGGCTTTGAGCATACACTCATATACTTTAATGGCGCCATGTATTTGTACGCTTATACTACCCGTAGCACTCTTGTACTTTAAATTTGTACTTCGTTTTAGATATTTTTTTTGCGTATTGAGGTACAGTGTTTGGCGCTGCTTGTCGAGAATCATAAATATTTTTCTAATAAATATAAATATACAAAGCCAACAAAAAACTAAGAATGACAAAGAGTTGCGTACATTCATATGCTTTTAGAAGCAATAGAGTCAGACGCAAAAAAATTCTGACAATTTTTAACGTATTTGTTGCCACCTACAATTTTACTAGGTTAATTGTATTCTTTAGTATTGTTTAAGAGGCACGTTTTTCTATACATGTTGTATATACATGTGCTTGTATGTATCGACCAAAATATGTTTTGTGATATTGGTTAAAGTTTTTTGTACAGCAATTGAAAGAAGGTTCATTAACCGCTTGATTGGACAACTTTTGTGTAAATTTCCTAACCACATTTGTCATTTTGTGGTGTATTTTGTTGCAGTTTTTCATAAAAAATAAACAAAAAATTTCGTCAACATTTAGAAACTACGCTTTTATATTGAACTGCCGAAAGAAACTGCTCAAGGCTCAATGCAGCTCAAAAGCAACCGAAATAGTAAGTTAAGATGTTCCACTCTTTATATCTTTTAATGTCAAATAGACACATTATTTGCAAAGTATTATCGCTTATATTTCATAGGATTGGCGTATTTTCTGCTGCTATAAGTCGTGACTAGTTCGGGCAAATATCTGAAAGCAGTTTAACTTTTGGCCTGCAAATAAACAAATTATGATTTAAAGCAGCGAAAGCAACAAAAAGACAACTTTTGCAGGCAAACATTTTCCTCATGATTTAAAATATTCTGCCATTCATTTAACATACAGAAACACTGAAAGCAAAATACTGTTAAAATCAACCGAAATACGGGTCAACTCAACCGAAATTTCTGTCAATTTTTATCCATTCCAACAAGATGTTGCATCTACTGCGCACAAATCGTTGATTCGTAATCGACCGTTTAGTAGTCAAATGAACAAAAAAAGTTGTTGCCACAGCTTTGTATGAAAGCACCTATATTGTAAGAAAGTATATATGTTAAATAAATAAAATGTAAGGCGCGATAAACTCCGACGAGATTTTAGGCCGAACTTCACTCCCAATTTGTGTCGTGCTGCTTTTTAATTTTTCTTACAATTGGCGGGACACGACCTACTTGTTTTATGCCGACTCCGAACGGCATCTGCAAGGCATATGAGTTTTCACTGAGAGCATTTTTTGGCAGAAATACACTCGGAGTGCTTTCCGAACACTGCCGAGGGGCGACTCTGCTTAGAAAATGTTTCTTCTAATTGAAAAAGCTTGTTTCTAAAATTTTGATGCTGCTTTTTCCTGAGTGTGAACCCAGGGTCTTCGGTGTGGTAGGCGGATCACGCTACCATCACACCACGGCGGCCGCCATATAAATACTGTAAATATGTGAATACATAAATACGCATGCTTGCTACATATACATACATATGAATATAGAAATGAAAATAGTAGTCACAAAACTGATTAAAAATTCTTTCGTATGCATCTCAGCGTCATTCTCAATTTCTTCTCTCGCACACTTGATTGTTTCGAACAAAACTTGTAGTATAAATTTTTGACGTAACATTTTAAAAGAGAACTTGTAAGTTATAGAAAAGTAAAGAATCAAACCGCAGGAAGGTAATTCACCACTGGAGTAACTTTACATGTAATTCGGCAAGTTTAATTTTCGTAACACTTTAAGTTGAAACGATTCCAAACAACTCAAACTTTTATTTTGTCGATATAATTGCACAGTACAAAGTCAAAAAAGGGTTTTCGTTTTGTATTGATAACTGAAAAACTAGTTTTTTATTGTTTTCCCATTTTGTGCGTTTTTTCGATTTGATGGTTGTTCTTATTTGGTGTTTTTTTTTAGCAAGTGGCATTATCATCATAAGTACAAAGTAGGGAGCGCAGTGAGCGTAAAATTCTCTTTGAAATTTGCTCATGTATTGACAGTTGATGGCCGTTGAAATGACCTGTAAGATCAGTTGTGTTAACAGAAAAATCAGTTAGATGATTAGGAATCTGTCAATTTTACAAAATCTTGTTAACTTAAGAATGACAATTTCTCTTCTGTTGAAATGACTGAACTAATTTGTTCGCTTGACAAAGAACTCGGTCGAATTAACCGTAATTCGATCAATTTCACCGTTAAGTCAAGAACAACAGAACCGATTTGTTGATTTTACTAGCACCATTTCTTTCAGTGAATATGTTTTGTGCAAATTTGGTTGTTTTTATAAAATAATATAAACTTTATAATATTAGTAGCTCAATGTGAATCTTCGCTTGATTGTGTCACGCAAACAAAAGAATTAAGCGACAAACGTGGCATGCCATTAACCCACACAAACTGCAAAATTGTACACGAACTCCAAAACTATTTACTCGATTTACTATTTTAGCCTAACACAAACCCACGTGCATTTAGTTCATCATAAGTGCATGAGTATGTGCAAATGTAAATCAAGCACTTGAGAGCTCACCAATTGATGGCACCTTTGCTATATTCCGCTTTCGTACGAGCGATTCAAAAAAATTTGTAGACGTCAAGGCGCGTTGAGTATTTTATGATGCTCTCGTTACACTCACAAACAGATGCCGCTTGAGTGATTTATTAATGTGCTTAATTTAATTATTAATTCTATGGTATGAAGCACATGTAGAAAAGTTTAATTCCACGAAATTTTTCATGTCTTTGTTAGGCATGTGGCGAATTTTGTGGTTCAAATAGGCTGATGATTTTTTTTGCTTATATAACTTTGTGAATGCGCAAAACGTTCTATCGATCTCTAATAAGTTAGCTTTTTAAAGCACTTAGACATATGTTCGTGTCAAGAATTACGATTATATGTTTCCATTTATGTGGCAATATATCTTTAGTAGGGCGGGTGCTTTGGTATGAAGATAGTATATGATAGATGCAAATTAAAGTCACGGGAGAGGTTAAATCAACAATTTTTAAGAAATCTTTCGAAACTAGCATTGGAAAAGGAACTCCACCTTACTCTCGGCTGCAGTATATCGCTTTAAAATCGTATATATTATTTCTAATTGCTGTTTTATGTACAGGTCCCTTTTTCGCTCTTATTTGGAATTCAAAGCTATAAATAAAATTTTAGTTGTAACGATGTCGATTCGTGCTATTAGCGAGCTTTGGGCATTATTTGTCAAAAATAAACGATTGTGAGCGCACAAAGAAATTTATTTGTACTATGGCACTATTGTGAATATTTGATTAGAATTAACACTGCATTACCGGCAGTTGCTAACATTCGCCAGATGGCAACACAAGCGCATGTAAGTTTGTAGATGTTTAATTGATAGAACAGCTGATTTTATTTGATATGAGCCCTTAATATTTGTTGCGCAAGATGTCGCACGGTCCGGCTCGATTATAATATTATACTTATAACTTTCGCAAATGAAATAAGTACATTCAGTTTCAGTAACCAACCAGTTACTTAGGCGATTCGACAGAGTCTCACTCACGGCGTAAGTAGTTGACATTCCAGTCATCAAATATCTACCAAAAATCAGCTCTATGATGAGCCAACACTTCGGGATGTACATAAATATCTGAAAATCCGGAGTCGGCTAAGAATCCAACATGGAGAAAGCCGAAAGGCACCAAATCGGACTAGGACTAAGTTGGAGAGGTGTAACCTACATGAAAATATACTAGATAGTAAGTTGTCATGTAAATTCATGTGGAAAAGATAGCGAAGAAAGTGTCCACGACAGTGTATGCATGCAAGCTGATGCAAGGATGTACGTGGGGCCTATCGTCCGCACTCTCTATTGGGTATTACGATAATTGGCAAACCCATACCTGGCGAGAGAGTTTTTTATTTCATGGAAGGTCGCACAAATATGTGCGTATACCAAAAAACTGTAAGGGCTATGAAGATTAGTATGATTACATAAAAGGTGGCCCTAGGAAAACCCCGATAGCAGCATTTCATGCCATTATGCACATCCCGCCGGCAGAACAAATGACCGAGAATATACCGTTAACAATTGCAACAAGGCTTAGGCACCCAGCTCGGTTTGAATGCAGGCTGCATATCAGAGCAGTATAGTGCCATCTAAGACAGGGCAAACAGAACACATGGTCCAGTTTTAAGCTTCGAAAGAGATCTTGGGGCCCACAAAATAGCGCGAAGGGAGTGCGGAATCAGGGAATAAACTATAACTACACGCGAATATGGCTGGTTCAATTTAACGAAGTGGACAGGTCTACTGTTCAATATATCGAGCCAGAGATAGTGAAATTCTGCAGGCCGTCAGATCACTGTAGTGTGCTTCAGTAGGAAATTGTAGCCGTGATGAAAGAGAAGAAATTCCGAAGGAAGTGTACTCAAGCTGCAGTGGTGACAATATCTTAATTGATAACCAGACAGCCATTAAAGTAATAATCTCATCAAGAAGTGTTCTGAAAAGCAACTAGCTTTGAGGAGAATAGGAGTCGCATATGATCCATCAAGTATGATAAGCGTGGATAGAATTTAGAGCAGAAGAAGTTATAGAGTTGGACGAAGAAAAAGAAATAGAGGAAAGAGCACAAAGGGAGAGAAAATAGAAAGAGAAGGTGAGGGAAGTTATGTCTCCAGCGAGTTAAGGGTTAGAATATATCCGCGGTAGGTATGCCTGTCGTAAGAGGCGACTAAAATGCTGGATTCAAGGGGTTTGTGTAGCGCAGCCTTTCAGGTTTCCAGCGCAATACATAGCTTCTCCAAACCCAATTGTCAACCTCACCTATCAATGGCGAATCTTGTTTCATTAACATCCGAGGCTCTGGCGACCCCGAACTCCTCATGGATCTATGGGGGGATTCGTTCCCGACATGGTCGGGCTTGGTACCGTAACGTACCGGATCTGCATCCGGCAAAGGACCATTAACTCGATAACACTCTTTTTTGGAAAGTGGCCTTGTCGCTACAACAACAACAGGGAAGTTATGTAGATAAACAAATATCAGGGCAAACCTTTGTAAATATGCGAATTTGTCTTCTACTGTATACAGATACATACTTAGTATAACAATATTGAAACGATACAATATGATTGTTTCAAAACATCTTAGTTATCCCACACCTCCAGCGTAAGGTGCTTGGGATCAAAAAGTTTCGCCTAACTAGTTAAAATATGTATACGTTTGTATACATTTATATTTGCAGCATGATTCGCCTTGTGTAGGTGAGGTTGGTTGTGCATAGCCATCCTTACAATCCCTCGCTCTGTTACACTCAGTCAGTAGAATAGTGGTGCTGATATATCAGGACTTCTCATTCGCTCAGTTCTAGTCCCTTTCAAGTCCCTATAACTTTCGGATTATCTGCATTGTATTCACCATTGATACACCCAGGTGTTGTTCAACTATTGTCGCTCAATTGCGTACTACATACATATATCAGTGCGGTACTCTTCAGTTTATATTCTATGCTCAGTCGCTTATGAATGACCTTACCGTTTGCGCCGGCTTCATCTGCCACTTAACCGTTTCCAACCATCGGTCTCCCCGTACATAGAGTGGAGTTGTCGGTGCTTTGCGCTATCATCTACTTTGTAAGCTAACTATATAAGCCAACAGCCTCCTTTACGTCTTTTACTCTCTTCAATGGAAAGTTGCTGATATTCTTTCCTTTATCATCTGTCCACAATTATCATTTTGTGTTCAAAACTGTATGGGCAGCTTTTACCGCGGCAACGAAAATATGTAACTTTATTATAAGTAAGTATGTGATTTGCCATGAATCTGCAGTAATACGCATATTCTCAGCAATAACCAAATTAGTGCTCGACAATCATTCACGCAAGTGACAAGCAGACAACAAGAGCGCTGTGCATGCAAATGTCACTTCTCAATTAATTCAGTACGCGTTCTACGATTAAAGTGATAATGTGTTGGAAAATGGTCGTCATTCATTCAAAATGGCAAAGAAATCAAAGCACACAATCAATTTGGCAGCAAAATTCAGTGAATGACAGCTTTTGTTATAACATAAATACTCCACTGCTGGTCATTGTCATAGACAAATTGTAGCTTTGTCAATTGACAGCCTACAATGACAGTTGCCATTCACTGCTGCAGCTGCATGGCCAATGACTCAATTCGATATAGAGCTATTTTAGGCGACGTCACTGAATTCATTCATTGCATTACATGGCTTAAACGTTTGTTGGCAACAAAATTGATCGACATAATGTCGTGTCGGTGCCGAAAAGCATTCAAATTTCAAACAAATATGTTAAAAGTAAACTTGCAAGTAAACAAATGAATGTACGCCCTAATAACCTTCGATGAGATTATAGGCCGAGCTTCTCTTCCAATTTGCGTGGTGTCCATTTTAATTTTTCCTAGAAATTGACGGGACGGGACCTACTTGTTTTATGGCGACTCCGAACGGCATCTGTAAGGCAGATGAGTTTTCACTGAGAGCTTTTCATAGCAGAAATACACTCGAAGTGCTTGCCAAACCCCGCCGAGGGGCGACCCCGCTTAGAAAAGTTTTCTTCTAATTGAAAAAATTTGTTTCTAAAATTTTGATGTTGCTTTTCTCAGATTGTGAACTCGGAATTTTCGGTGTGGTAGCCCGAGCACGCTACCATTACACCATTTACAAGTACAGGGCGGTAAATTTAGAAATACTATACCTTGTAAGTACTTAGAGGGGGAAACAATTTAATACCAAACATGAGCGTAAAGGTGACACTCCGCTAAGTTGGTGCTACATAGAAAATACTGAATGCACATTTATTTGCGTGTGCCTGTATGAGTGCATGAATGAAAAATATTTTGGTTGAAATTCTTATTTACTTTTTTTGCTGTCGAAAATAAAAAAAAATTTATTAGTCATTCAACCACGTGCAATTTTGGAACAATACGCCATTAGTGTGCAAACAAAAGACTCACGCTACGAACTCGCTTTGACTGTAGGTGATCTGATTATGGTTATATTTAATGACATATTCTTGAATTTAATTTTATGACACCATTCTCAAACCAAACTTCTTCATCAGCAACGCTTTTGCGCGGCTGTTCTATATCGCAAGAATTATAATGATGAAAAATCATTGTTAAGGCCTTGAGTTCGATTCGAACCCACGATCTTAAAACTCACTAGGCCAATACAACATTTATTTCTATTTTATTTTATTGTATTTTATTATATTTCATTTTAATTTATGTTATTTGTAATTTTATTTTATTTTATTTCATTTTATTTTATTTTATTTATTTTATTCTATTTTATTTTATTTTTTATTTCGTTTTTATTTTATTTTTCTTATTATATATTTTTTTTGTTTTTGTTTTATTTTATTTTATTGTTTTATTTTATTATTTTATTTTTTATTTTATTTATTTAAGTTATTTTATTATATTTTATTTTATTTTTAGTTACTTAAAATTTTCTCCTTTGATGGGTTTACATTAAATATCGGTTATAAACAACAAGATACTTAATGCTATTTAATTCTATTAACTAGTTACATTGGTTTGGTTATACAGCTTTTGGTAAGATTTTCTATAAATAACTACATATGTATCAGGTTTTTAAATTTATATAATTCATCGTAGATTAGTGTGTGCTTAAGAATTTCCTAACTATAGAGCTTGTCGATAAAATCACAGCCTTCTGTATCGCTCGTCGCTTTTCGGTGAGTTGAAGTTTATTATTATTATTATTATTATTATTTTATTTTATTTTATTTTATTTTATTTTATTTGTATTTTCTTTTATTTTATTTTGTTTTATTTCAGGATATTTAAAATTTTTTATTTTATTAAGTTATGTGATATTATACTATATTATATTTAATTTTTTTTTATATATTGCTTTATTTTATTTTTTCTTCATTTTTGTATATTATTATTTTTCTTTAGTTAAATTTCATTCTATTTTATTTTACCCAATTTTATTTTATTTCATTCCGTTTCATTTGATTTTATTTATTTTATTTTCTAATTTAATTTAACTTAATTTATTTGTTTTCAGTTTATTTTAGTTCATTTTATAAAATTTAAGTTTTTTTAATTTTATTTTATTGTATTTTATCTTATTTTATTTTTATTTATTATTTTATTTATTTATTTTTTTATTTTACTTTTATTATTTTGTCTTATTTTAATTTATTTTATTTTGTTTTATTTTATTTTATATGTATATATTTTTATTATATTTTATTTAATTTTTTGTTTATTTTACTTAATTTTTCTTTTCTTTTTTATTTTATTATGTTATATGTTATTATATTTTATTTTTTTCTTTATATTATTTTAGTTTATTTGTTTTTCTTGAGTTTAATTTAATTCTATTTTATTTTACCCAATTTTGTATTTTAATTAGCGAGACTTGTTTATATTGCTTTATACAATTGTTTTGTTATTGATATTAGAGAAAAATTGCAAAGTTTACAAACGGCGACGTTACTAGGACAGGTTTCTGAATTTCACTTCTTCATCAGCTAGCTTTTCGGGTGCTGAGTATTGAACTCGAATCTCCAACATTCATACCAGTGTAAAGGCAGATGCCTTTAACCACTCAGCCATATGAATGCCCCACTGTTCGCTTTGCAATTGGTCTCCAATTTTATTTATTTCATTCCGTTTCATTTTATTTTATTTATTTGATTTTTAATTTAATTTAACTTAATTTAATTGTTTTTAATTTGTTTTAGTTCAGGTTATTAAATTTTTAATTTTACTTTATTTTATTTTGTTTTATTTCACTTTATTTTATTTTATAATTTAACTTGATTTAATTTAATTTAGTTTTATTTAGATAAATTAAATCAATTTATATTAGTTTAATTTAATTGAATTAAATTTAATTTAATTTTATTTTCACAGTCAATTTTATATCATCAAATTCCAAATTTTTTAAATTTATTCGTTTTTCCATGACGTGTATTTGGCTTGCACTACCAACATTTTTTCTGTTCATGACATTTCTCTGTACAACACTGTAGATAACAGTTTCTATTAACATAGCTAGCGCTCGCTGTTAACAATAACTTGTCATATCAATATCTGCAGCCTGCTGTGAGGCGCTAAGTTAACACATGTGTGTTGCCTATTGAAATGTTGCCTACTCTTAGGCGCAAATAACAAACTCCACAACTTACCTTATCGTTTGTTTCCTCTAACTCGAGTATGCGGAATTCCAATAATTCATTTTGTTCCCTCAACTCATCTGCTTCTGTATTTAGCTGATATTCACGCTCTTCTAGCTGCTTTATACGTGCTATTAGTTGTTGTAATTTTGCATTGTTGTTTATCTGCAATGGATATGTCAAAGTGAGCTATGCACTAACTTATAGTCGCTAACAAAAACTATACAATTACCTCCATGCTAGACTTTTCATCATCCAAAATTTGCTCTTTGGCCAAATTAAGCTCCGCATGCAAATGTTCATTCTCTTGTTGCAAGATTTCATTGTCCTTTTGTAGTTTTTGTAAATCAGTGCTGTAGGTACGAATCTGAAAAATCGTAAGAAACCAAAAAATAAATTTGAACGAAGCTTTGCGCAACATGTACCCAAGCATTTATAGTGAGTTAAGGCTTAATCTGTAAATCACGTAAAATATTGAAATTGGTTGCGAGTTACATACATAAGCGCATGTCGACGGTGTTTTGTTTGGAGTTTGTCGCGATTTTTGTGTCTACATGCATGTTTTAATGTGTGACTTTGCAAAACCTCTTTTGCGATTTTATTGTGCACTTGGTTCAAATTCAACCCCTTTTACAACATCGCAGGTTCATTAACGAGCGCCATAAAAATCGCCATTAACTTTATGTTTGCCACACACTCGTTAGGCCAATGGGTTTGAGTGGTGCTGTAAGTACGATTGGCCACAGACAAGGGCATATATATCTGGGTATGTCTGCATTAGAGATATACGCCGCCGATTAGGGTCGTTTTTCGCACGCCGCCGCCGAATGCCAAATATATCGGCGCGGCCGGCGGCGGCGTCCGGCGCGTTACTATATTTTCTACTCGTTTAATACTATTTAGACCATTTATTGTTCATGTCGAAAATTGGTCGAATATGGTCGAAAGTGGTATCAAGGGATGCGCATCACTGCCAGTTATAAGAAACTAATTGCGAAATTTAACACTTCCTAACTGTTCAAAAGTTATTTAAAAAAACAGGCGTTTTCGATGTCAGCTTACACCGACTTTTCATCACCCAATTCACCAAGTTATTAAAACAAAACACTAAAAGAAAAGTTATATAATAAATGATATGCTCACTTTGCATATTTTTTCCAAAAATAATGAACAATGAATTCAAATAAAATTACCCAAGGCGTTTCAAATTGTCCTCAAGTTGTTAAAAAAAAAGCAAAAAAGGTGCCGATTTTTTAAAAAATTGTATATTGCGATTGGCTGAAAGAAAAACAATCAGGATGCAAAATCCTTTAGTAGTTCTAGAGGCATAAACACCCTTTGAAATGATTCTTACCTCATACTTAAGTTGGGGATATATGTACGTGTGAGAAGGTTTTGAAAAATCATTTGGGCTTACATTCAAAAATCTTGCTGTTTATTTGGGAAACTATACAATAGCGTCTGAAATGTTAATTTTAATTTTCACACTTCATCCTTCAACACCCAAGTCTCCCGGTTTGACATAAAGTTGGCGGCACTATTCAAAACTAGTTCCTTGGAGTGAATCACATTGATTATAGCCTATCAACCAAGTTTAAATATCACCTACACGTTACGGCTCCTTTTACAAATGTGAATACGTAGGCACATATATGTATTTACTAGGTGGGGCTTCCTTCGCAAGAACACTCAAAGTGGTGAAGCAAAAGCTTTCCCAAGACAGTCGAAATAATGACCGTGTGTGCTACTACCCTAACGTAGTGGACAGTCGAACTAGTCTGAAAACTAAAGCTACGCGGTCATCCATAATGAGCTCTTAGATCATAAGGCCGGAAAGCAGCAGTAAAAATCTTTCAACTTAAAATCGGTCGACTTTCATTCTAAAATATCGTTTTGATTTAACGAAGACTATTGAAATCAATGATGTGAACATAAACGTCTGCAAACTTTGGTCTACATTTTAAAAATTTTATCCAGGGTCCTTGTAAAATTTTAGTTATGTAGATGCGCCGAGGATTATACGATTTTCACCCACTACGCAATGACGGCATCCTTGGCCGAATAGTCACTCCCTAACGTTTCAAGGTGTTTCTCTGGTATAGCTGGGCAGCATAGCGCGACAAAAACATCCGTTGGAAAGTCTTCGGAGCCACACCTAGAGCGTCTAGGAAAATTACGTCGACGAAGTTATGAGTTAGAAGTCGCAGTCCTATAGCTTCTATGCTGACATATGGTGTGAGTAGCGACTGGTGGCGTGGTAGCGACTGGTGGTCGGGAATTGCTACTGTTCGCACATCGGGGATTGTAGCTCTTGAAAACAGCCGAAAAAACTGGAGGCGTCCTGTGCCACGGGAGTCATGAGTATTAATAGACCATTAATAGCAAACCGTAAGTCGCCTTTGTGCGTGACCGCCACAAATGATTTAAAGAAATTGTGTTCGCGACGATTAGTATGCTTTGCACGGGATATGCAGACAAAAGTGTGTGTCAGCAGACGCAGCACTACCAATTCCAAAGACCGGTGTTAGTTCGAAGCCTATCTGGAGTAAGTGAACGAGGGACAATCCCTCCGCAAGGAGCTGCTCCTGGAAATTTTTGAACGGTCTGCGAGATATTGTGGCAAAAACCCGGATCTTTCCGAAATGACCAACACGTTGATTTCCTAAATACATATAACAAAACCTTTCTACTATTTTTTTAAATAGAAAAATCAAGCTTTTTAAAGTAAGAACACCGGTTACCCGCGCGCTCCCACGCCGCCGCTGCCGGTATATAATACAGTGTACGCCGCCTCCGCCGCCGCCGATAAAGTGATCGGCGTAAACTCTAGTCTGCTTGTATGTATATAAGTATATACCCAGCAAAACTGCCATAAGCGTTTGTTGTAAAGAATAAGGAGCACTGTTTTCGCTCCTGACAGATTAAACCTTAGAATAAGGTAAAAGGTTACACCATACGCATTATTGTAACACCTTATTTATGCTACAAATAAGCTTTATCCCTAAGGTAAACCAAAATGTAAATAATAAATGTTGCTAAATTTAAAGAAACATGATAAATAGAGCACATCTCTAGTCGATAAAATTTCCGTAATATTTTTATGGCAACTCATTCCTTATGCTACCTGCTTCATAAACCTTATTGTGGCGAATATTAGAATTCGGTTCATCACTATGCTGCTACTAAATAAATGCACAACAACAATAAAGCAAGCAGCCACACCTTTGTACATGTAACATCAAAGCTGACAGCGAAGACAATATTTCATAAACATATACACTAGCCGGAACCGTGCGCATAGTACAGGTTTACAAGTATGATATGTGTGAGAAGGAAACAATTCCTTTCTCTTTCTAACACACTGCCGTTTGACACTTCGGTCAGTGTCAAATTATTGTGGAACCTGTGTGGAAACTGAACGAAGTGTGAAAATTACCGGGGTTGCTGTCGTGGAAAGCGACGCAGGAAAACAAAAAAAGGAGCGGAATATCAGATATGGGTTGCTGTGATGGTAAATTTTTTGAACGAATTTAGAATGAAAATGTAGTGCACCTAAATGGGTCCTACAGAAAAATTATGCAAACGTCTTGATTTGGGGTAGCTGAGGACGCTAGTTATTGCAGTATTAAGAATACAAACACGGGTGCCATGTTTTTCTACCGTTCGAAAGTTTTTCGCGACGAAAAACATTTAAAACGAGGTCCGACTGCAATAGCCCGTCCAAAAAAGTGGAAAGAGAAATGAAAAGACGCGTTTTGTCCCGTTATCGATAGTCCAAAGGCGAAAAGTATTCGAATTATTGGAAGCGAGGCAAAAACGCGTCTATTAACACCTCCCCCGACGTTTTGGTCGTGATTTAGCTATCGTCCCTGGTAATAAAGTATCACAATTTGTTAATTAAAATTGTCCAAAATATATGGATTTTAAAGAGAGATGTAATTAAGTGCTCGTTTGAAAGTAAATAAGGATATTTCTTTGTAATTTTACAATAAAAATTTTACGCAGTTTTCGTTAGCAGCTACTACACTTTTCTTGGACCTAAGAAGTACAACAGTGCCAAATAGCATCCACAAAAAAACGAACAAGAACAAGCATTTTATCAGGTGAGCGTGGCTGTGTGTGTGCGCGCTGCTACATATCCTACTTGTAGACCTGTACTATGCCGTGTGCATCTTGCGCGGCAAATATATAAAAGTGTCATATCAAATATCAACAGAAATCAGCTGTTCCATCAATCAATCATCTATCAATAAAAAACTTACATGCGCTTGCTCTACCATCTGGGCGAATGTAGCAACTGCCGATAATGCAGTGTTAGTTCTAATTAAATATTCAAATAGTGCCATAGTACAATAGATTTCTTTGTGTGCTCACAATCGTTTATTTTTAACAAATTATTTTAATAAATATAGCTAAACAAAGCACTACGATCAATAACTGCCAAAGTTCGCACAGAATCTCAATCTTTACAACCAACTTTATTATAGATTGGACTCAACTAAGAGCGCAAAAGGGACCTGCACATTTAAAACAGCCATTAAAAATAAATATAAGTTTTGTAGGCCGCAGCAAGAGCAGTAGTTTTTTACTCACACATACAGACGCATATAGCTAGAAGATAAACATAAACACAGATATACATGTATATAGCTAAATAACCAAGCTGTTCTAGAAGGCATGTTGTTAACAACGTCTAGACTCTAGACCTTAGGGAAATATGCGAACGAGGTAACAGAGTGTAGATAAACGCAGCACATGACGGAGGATAACTAGTCAGATTTGTTTAAAAACGCTATTAGTGAGTACGCGAATAATCATCAGAATTTCCCAAATTTCGTACATCTTATCAGGTATTGTTTGTCTACCGATGTTATTACCTTTTATATACGCGTTATGCTAACGACTAATTTTTAAATTAGGCTACAAGCCTTATATGAAAGGCCCGATGCAGCAAGCAGTACCTTGTAATACAGGTGATTATAGTCTGACTAATGTTTATAATAATTTCTTTTGCAAGCCTAATTACATAGCTCTTATACATATTGCTCTCTTTCGGATAATCCTCATGCATATATAACATAAACACAGAAAATTAAGGAGTATTATACATAATACGAAATACAACTAATATCCTGATACCATAACTTTGCCCAAAATGAATAAGCCTTATATAAGGTTCAACTTTTTTGCTGAGTTGTATGGCGTGTTTATTTCATTTGTCAGCATATGTCGGCGACACCATAGAGCTATACTTCGTGTTCTAGTCCCGCAGCCTACTAAAAACTACTGCAAAGTCGTTAGTTCGCTGTAAGGTTTCTTTGTTACACTTATTGTTGTGAAAATACCAGAAAAACTCAACATTGTACGTTGTATTGTAGAGAACACGAAGAGACGCATATTCGTACATAATCATAGCCCTTAGATATCTCGAAAAATATTGAAAAACCTTGTACATGGTGCATGAAACTCTTTGAAGTCGAAGAAAAAACGTGTATTAGTAATAATATGTGAACCTGCCTATGAAAAGGTGGCTTATGATTCAAAAAATAAATTGGCGAGAAACAGCTGTTAAGATAAACATGCATTTCTTCAGTTTGTTAGTAGTTTTCTTTTGCATATGAACAGTCATGCCCAACAGGCAAGCGCACAAACCAGTTTCTGACCGATATTTTGGCTCCATTGCCATCGAAAAAAATGCTATCAAAAAAATCTGAATATGCTTCACCAGCCACCAAAGTGGCATCGAAAGACACCAAAGGCTTCATCGTCTTTCATTGTGCTCTTCTTTCTCTACATTTTAGTACACTTCTAAGCAAGTTAGGACTGTTCTAGTTTTCACAACGTGAAAGAGCGTACTCAGAAACTATCGAAACCAGAAAAAAGTGGAAACATTTTTTTTGAATCATAAGCCACCTTTTCATAGACCGGGTCACATATAATAATTATATTATGAAATTTTTTTATTTTCAATCCAACATCAGTACAGAAAATACGACAACTACTTCCATTATACTTTGCAAAGAATTTCTAAGCCTTTTCTAAGCATTCCTGCTATATTAAGTTTTCACTTCCTTTATATGGTCACATATTTTGGGCGCTTATTTTCTTTACAGAGATGGGGTCTATGCGAGCAATAAAATCTATAAACCGAAAAAAGAAGCAGGGTAGGGTGTTAGCACCAAAGCTGTGGACGCTGGGTATCAACTAATTGCATAGGCGGTTCGACAGAGGATCAGTGGAACTTATGCAGATAAGGTTTCAGTCAACATAAACGGCAGATGCCTCAACAACAATTAACTCTCTGATTAACCAGGCACTTCGGGATGTACGTGCTGGGCATCAATAGTGGGGTTAGCCACCAATGCGGAAAAAAACGATCTAGTACAATTTACTAGGAAGTATAAGGTCCCTTATTGGGACTAAACCTAAGCTGGGAGGGATAATCCTACAACAAAACTTTAGCACAAAGTATCGTACTTGATAGTCAATTTTCGTGGAAACTCCATGTGAAAAAGAGTGAGCGAGAAAACCTCTGCGGATTTGTATGCATGCAAGAGGATGCTAGGAGCACGTGGAGCCTATCACCCAAACTCTCTTTTGGATATTAGGTCAAACCCATACTTTACAATGAGCTCTTGTTTGGTGGAGAGCCACACAAGAAAGTACGTATACCACAACACTTAAGGGGATGTCAGATTATCATGATAGCATAAGCAGCCCTAAATCTACCCCGACCCAATAGCCGAAAAGCATCGCTTTAGCAGCTGCAACAAGGCTTAAGGCATCGGGTCAGAATGAGTGCCTGACGTATGGCCGCAGCAGTATAGAGCCACTCTATTATCGGGCAAACGGAATATATGGTTCCCTGTCTGAGCTTTGGAAATTGATCTTGGTATCAAAATTGAGCCGGAGGGTTGGTGCCAGGTACACAAATGGCAGAACATACTATACACGGTTTACTGTGTGAACCAGAAATAAGTCGATCCTACAGGCTGCATTAATCGCTCTATACTTTCACATAGGACTTAGGTGACTATTGCTTGTGGTCACAGATATATATTGACCAGTCAGGCGGCGACTATGTCAATAATCTCACACAGCACTTATTAAGAAGTGCCCTGCAATTCAAAGAAGCATTTAAACAATTTTGCTTTGACCGAACCATACATCTTTACAAAGTCCCGGTCATAAAGGGGAAAAAGGTAACGAAAGGCCGATGAATGGCAAAAAAGGATGCAGCACTCGCTAAATCGACGGTAGACTTCATGTGATGCATCAGGCAGAAAAAGGCGTAGACAGAAATGCGGGGCTGCCAAAACTTCTACGATCATGTGCAAATCCATAAACTTATAGCGGTGTTGTGAATAGCTAGTCTGGGCGATAAGCACACATGTGGTATGAAAATATCGGTATTCTGCTAAGTTACCCTTTAGATGCTGTAAGGATTAAACTTCTAGGGATACTCCTGAGCATTTGCTTTTTGTATTCCTGGTTCGAGCTAGAACTAGTCTAAGATCCTTCGAAAGCGCTCTTTTGGAAAATCTGGTGTCTATGTATCGGCACGTCAAATTAGCTATGAGAATATTGGCTACTCACACCTATGCTTGGGCGAAATATACAAATAGCTTAGTAGCAAACAAACTACAATGCGGCTCGTCACTAAAAATTCGCAGAATGGAACAACAATCATGCTCGATTGATGGTTTGTTTGCTAGTGATCTTCCTTTGGTATTTCACCATTTGTATGTGTGACACACATATATTATAAAATAAATTGTTTGCTTGAATGCGAATATCGACCACTGTTTTAGATGATAAAAATAGGAAAAAAATTGCGCTTTAGAGTTCTAGCTGGATTTTTAGTTACATGGAGTATATCATTTGTCGCAGATTTGCATTGTCATCGCGGAAAAAAGAACGCAGCCAGACGCATCAATAATAAAACAATGCAAAAAAAAATATTCAAATTGTTAAAAGAACAAGTCAAAAAAGCAGTATCATTTTTATATATATTTATACGTCATGTGCTATCTGCTTTTAACCTCTACTCGTACACTACTCATACCCTGCATCCAAAATACAAAGTAGTCAGCAAACATTCTAGTTCATTGACTATAATTTTGTGGGGTTATTCATACTAGTTAGTATTTGAATAGTTCATTAGCAAAAACTTTTGTCCGTCGAATTTTTTTTGTCAGGACTTCTGGTGGTTAATGCAGCCATTAAAAAGGCCAAACCTTCAAATCAGAGGACCAGCCGAATAGCTGTGCCAATTCTAGAACACCTTGAGCATAACGACATCACCTACGTGACGCATGTTTTCTACTTTCGTGTTTGGCTTTTCCATTGCAGAGTAATGAGAATTAAACTGACAATTCCACTACCAAAGCTAGAAGTCCAGCTAACGATGGTGAGTCGTTATCCTTCCTTTAGTCAGTAGCCAAGACGTTGGAAACCATTCTGCTTTTTCATTTTAAAACGCAAGTCTTTGGTTAAGCAGCCATCAGCATGGCTTCTATAAAATGCATATCGCTATCACACCGCTTATCGTCAGTAATACCCATCGTGGCACTTGACCTGTCGAAAACATTTGATACAGTCAACCACCGCGCACTTCTTCCAGACAAAGAAGGTTCACTCCTTGTCTAAAAGATGGACCGCAAACTCTCTAGGTAGCCAACAAGCGTCGGTTAAATTTAATACCGAAACCTAGAAACTAGGGGCATAAACAAAGGGTGATGCAGTGTGGCGTGTCCTATCCCCAATTCTATTTAACTTATACATTTCAAAGCTCCTTCACCACCAGAATGAGATACCAACGTATCCTATGCCGACGACTGCACGATAATGGCAACTGGGCTTGGCTCCTCAGGAATTAATTTCCAAAATAAATAGGTATCTACCATTCTTTCTATTATTTTCCCCTCGCGCGATCTAAAACTATTGCCAAGTCCACGGCCCTCTGTTTAAGATATTTAAGGAAGAGGTGGCGCAAATATTGGACATTCACGTCGATGGCGTTACGCTACCGACTATCAGTTACCAAAGATCTAAGAAGTGATGTTAGATAATACTCTCACCTTCAAGGAGCATACCTCCGAAATCGTATCTAATAAAGTTCAAAGCCACTACTTACAAAGCAACTATTCGACTGCTTATCTGATACGCGTCACCGGTTTGGTCGCTTGACTTAAAAGTAACACAATTTAAAAGGCTACAGGAGTGCCGAGTACTAACTTAAGGGAGTTTTTGATGACAAGGCGGGGAATTCCATCAATTAACTGCTTGATCTAGCCACGCCTCCCAACTCAGCCGTTGATCCAGATAAACATAAGGAGGCTCTAAGCCTAATCCTCACTGAGTCTGTAAATATCTTCACTTGGTCGGCCCGGTGAACGCTCTTATCAGCATACTGTTGCATAAACTATCTAGTATGCCAATTGGTATGATACTGGTGTTTCTACTGGTATAATGCTGAAGCAGAGGCTGATTAGAATGTTAAATGGTATAGACCCTGATGCAGATACTGAGCAGTATGTCATCTGTACGATTCTGGTGTATATAATGATTAGTTTGCTAACACGTATGATGCTAATGCAGAGACTGGCAATTGATATTTCGTAGGACATCACCATGTTAAAAATGCCAGATGCCTATATGGAAAAAAGACAGAACTCTAATCAGTTGGGAATTTGACAAACTAGTATTCTTCTATTATACAACTGGTTTGACTGCAGGGTATTTACTACGGGCTACGCAAACAATAGACTTAAGCGCCAAACTGTTTTATTGTTTTCGCTCATATACTAACAATATTAAAACTTGTTTATTCGTTAACTTTTTGATTACGCTTTTTGAATGCATTCAAGTATTTGAAACGTTAAAAATCTTAAACAGTTCAAAGCACACATGCAATACTCACCATTTGCCAGATATCGGCTGTATCGAGCCCAGTTGGTGGCGGTTGTGGCTGATGGATGACGGCGCTGATGAAAGAGCTGAATCATGCATCAGAGTTATTGTCCTGTGTGTAAAAATAGCAGAATAACAAAGTAAAGTAAAATTTGTATTAGTTTTAAGTTTGTTTTTTCACTCACGCATTCTCTATGTAAGAGACTTACCGCTTTGTGTTGTTCGTCATGATGTCGTTCATTTGCTTTCAACTGTTTGCGCTGTTGCTGTTGTTGTTGCTGTCGCTATTGTTGTTGTACACATATTGTTTGTCGTTTTTGTTATTAATGTCGGTTTTGTTGCAGTTATATTTGTTGTTGTTATTTTTAGTAAATTTTCCGTGTCATGCGTCTGCGCCAACTGCTCTCTTACATCTTGCATTTGTGTTAATGGCGCGCATAGTGTTGTTGTTTTTAGTAAATTATTACAATTTTCATTAAGTGGTGTTGTTGTTGTTGATGATTTGATTGATGATGTTATATGAGTATTATTATATGAATTTGTTCATTATCGACATTTACATTTAAATTAAGTCTAACACTTTGTTGTAATGGTTTCGTTGATTTGAGATTGCTTTGCGTTTGATTGAGTATTTGGTTTGTTATTGTTGTGGTTGTTGTTGTTGCTGTTGCTGCTGTAATAGCGGCAGTTAGCTTGTCATTTGTTACGCCTATCGTTGGCGTTATCGTTTTGTTATTACTTATTTGTAGATTTTTTGTATTATTGATTAGCTCAATGTCCTTGAGTTTTTTCACCTGAAAAATGAGAGAGAGAAAAAAAAATAACTAAGAAGTTGTGATTGAAAAAAGAATATGGAAGTTATATAAAGCAGTAAATATTTCAGGAGCTATTTATATATCTAGAAGTGAAAGATTGGAAACCGATTTTGAGGCAAATCTTAACAACCAATTTGTTTTGTGGAAATAAAAAGGATACAGGAGTTGCATGGACAGAAGCTTGGAGCTGCTGGAGCAATATCTCTAAAGGGAGATGACTTAAGGCTCACGATGGGCATATTAAGTGTACACTGTCTTCTGTCGTCACATGTTTATTATGTATATATGTAGGAAGTTTGAGCTGCAGTATGCAAAGGTTAAGCACTAGGGGCAGCAGACTTGTCACATATCGAGACAGCTATTAAGCATAAACTTTCAGTATTCGTCAAGAAGACGGAGTTATTCTACAACAGTTCTGGCACCTATTTGGGGTGTTTTCGTTTTGGTCTTCAAAGAAGTCTGGTAACACTATGGACACATTCAGTCTATATGAGGTCTTTATTGAACGGCCATCTAAGCCTTACCAAACCTATCTCATTGTCTTCGTCTTCATGCATTTATGCCTTCATATACATCTATATATAAAAGAAGTGTACATTTTGATTGTCACTCCATAACTCGAGAACGGATAGAAAGATTGCCATAAAATTTTTAGGAAAGAAACAGGAAGGAGAGATGATGGTTAGTTGATTTTGAAATCCTAAATCGGTTAGCCATTCTTGAGTTATGATTTTTTTTAGAAAAATACTATATAAAAGAAAGTCGTGTTAGTTACACTACGCATAACTCAAGAACGGATGAACCAATTTGGCTGAAAATTGGTGGGAGAGGTAGCTTATAACCAGGGAACGGACATACGATACTTTTATCCCGTTCTGGCTAGGGTCTTTAGATCAAAACTTGGACCTAGGTAATCCTGGGATGTGTTTGTACAATATGGGTATCAAATGGAATCTGTTATGAGTACTTTGATACTGAGTATTTTCGTACCCCTGGGTGACTCGTGTCTCGAGATATAGGCCAAAACGTGGACCCGGGCACCCTAGAATGTTTTTATACAATATGGATATCAAATGAAAGCTGTTGCTGAGTGCTTAGTACAGGGTAGTTTGCATACCTATTGGTGACTAGGGTCTCGAGATATAGGCCAAAACGTGGACCAGGGCACCCTAGAATGTTTTTATACAAATTGGATATCAAATGAAAGCTGTTGATGAGTGCTTTAGTACAGGGTAATTTTCATATTCCTGGGTGACTAGGGTCTCGAGATAAAGGCCAAAAAGTGGACCCGGATACCCCTAGAAGGTGTTGTGTAATATGGATAGCAGATGAAAGCTGTTGATGTGTGCTTTAGTACAGAGTAATTTTTATATCTCTGAGTAACAAGGGTTTTGAGATATAGGCCAAAACATCGACCGGATACCTGTACAATGTGTGTGTATTATGGATATCAAATGAAAGTTATTGCTGAGAACTTTAAAGTAATTTCCATTGTAATATTCGATTAGTAGCATCAACCTGGCAAAACTGATAAATAAGCATGCGAAACCGAAATAAAGACATGAATTAATAATACCCACATAAGTAAATATGTACCTATGTACGTCCTATTCGATTTGCCTGAAATTTGGTGTATTAATTTGCCTGTATTAATATTTACGATCCTTTTTCCATGAACTAGACCAGAGACGGACTGGGACTGGGATTAGGACCACCTTGGGACTGGCAATAAGAGATGAAGGAGAATGAGAAGAACTTGAGAGAAGAAAAAAGAGGGTAGGAGAAGGAGACTGAGAAGGAGATAGAGTGAGACGAAATAGAGATAGATGAATCGAAAAAGGACGGAGGGAGGAGTGAATAAAAGATTAAGAAAAAATATAAGAGGGGGGAGGCAGAGTTAGACGGAAAGAGCTTATTAAGATGTATGCAGATAGACCAAATTTAGGGCAAAACAACGTCTGCCTGGTCTGCTAGTACATATATAGTTCATATGTTACAATTATTATTTTTTCTCAATTTTTTTCTCAGAATGCTATCTCGGCAGACGCGAAATAATAAAAATTATATACGAAATTTACAACTAATCATATCTCAGGTAAATCCCTCAAAGCTTTGTGAAGAATCTTAAAGTATGCAAGGGAGGGGCTTAATATTATAATTTATGCAAATAATCATCATTCATCATCGAAGGCATTTATAATGACATATTAAAGAAGAATTTATAGCAATAATGAACTGTTTCATTACGACCAATTTTAGAGAATCAAATGTGTTGACAGGAAATTACAAAAAGAATGATCACTTAAATTTTCTGCAGTGTTATTTCAGATCGCATAAATCAATTTCTGATTACATAGATAAATGAATGCTACCATTGAAGATGATACTGGACGATACATAGCACTATGCGCTTTTGCTCATTGCTCCATGTTTTTATACCCAGCTGTACTTGGACACAGGTATTATAACTTTGATTGGATAACAGTTGGTTGTACAGGTATAAGGATTCGGGATAGATATAGACTTCCACATATCAAATTCATCAGTATCGAAAAAAATTTGATTGAACCATGTCGTCGCCCCGTCACGCCCGTCCGTCTGCCGTAACACGTAACTGAGTACATATTGAGGTATCCAATTGTGGTACATGAGCTTATCTGGACCAGAATAGATTGGTATGAAAATGAGCGAAATCGGGCGATAACCACGCCCTCTTTTCGATATCGAAAATTAGAAAAATGGAAAAAATGAGATAATTCAAAAACGGAATACTGTTAAGCTGATGAAATTTGGTAGCTGGATGGGTTTTATGATGCAAACCTAAATCCAAAAAAATGTTGGATTATGGGCGTGACACCACCCACTTTTAGTAGAAGAAAATTTGGAAGTTTAACAATCCGTAAATGAAAATTCGTTAAAGCTATTACATTGCAATTTGGCAGAGACACCATCATTGCGAAATTATATAGACTGAGTGAACATAATCAAAATCGGTCAAGAGCAGTGTTGTAGGGAAATCCCCATATCTGAAGGAAAAACTGCATTTTGACCACTCAGGTTCGCCTATTCGTTGGTTGGTTCGAAGCTAACACCATGTTTACACATCCTAATCTACAATAAATCTTCAACAGATAATCTACGCGTTTATATATGCTCCATTCCCAAGAGCTATATTATTTTCAGTCCAATTTTACGTTTCCCTTTTATTTTGTGCTTCCAATTAGAGATTACATTCTAGAGGTGCAACTTTTTCTATGAAAACAAATCTGCTGCTCTAAAATTTGTTCATAATTACCGATTAGAGGGGAAAAATTATATGGGAAATGTAGTTGTATAATTAACGATTAGGAATTAGGTACGAAAATGAAGATAATCTCGTTATGTATAAACTAGGTCTAAGCCAGCTGGAAATACTGGGCCCAACTAGCGCAGATGGCATAATTTTGATGTACCTTTTCCTGGAAATATTTGGTCAAAATAATTCATAATGACCCTTATGAAGCAAAAAAAAACAGTTTTCGGTATTTTGTGATATTTAGAGCTTCTCCTCTAATTTGCGTCATGCTTCTATAAATTTTTCCTACAAATTGGTGGGATGGGACCTACATATTTTATGCCGACTCCGAACGGCAGCTGCAAGGAAATGAGTTTTCACTAAGAATTCACTAAGAAGCTTTTTATGCAGAAATACACTTGGAGTGTTTGCCAAACCGCTGCCGAGGGCCAACCACGATTAGAAAATACCTTTTCCTAATTGCAAAAAAAAGAGTTTTCTATATTTGTTGATGTTTCTTCGTTCGGGTTTTAACCAAGGACCTTCGGAGTGTTAGTTGGAGCCCGCAACCACCACACCACGTCTACATATAGTCTACAAGTTTACAAATCAAAGTGTTAAATTTTGGTAAGGCAAATCTGGAACACAACTGAAAGGATTGGGATGCAATTTCCTTTAAAACGAACTTTATATTTAGCTCTACTTGCAATAAAAAGTGGCTGGTTCTTTTCTGCTACATTTAATGATAAAGCTTTATAATTTTAAGACTACGCACAGAATTGCCACGAACAAACTCCAACTAAGTTCTGCAACGGCAAAAAGTGTGACTGTGTGAGTCGCAAGTCAACTGCCCTTCGTTTATTCGACCAAGGATTTGTAGTGTCTGTTGTTTACATTCAAAATAATTTTACTATGTGGAGTGCACATCAGGCACCCAGCTTAGGATATCACTATACTATACTGACTAACGTTGGAGCATTTATACTCCCTGGGCCGTATAGCTGATTCTGTTGCACTTCCGGTGGTGAAAGCAAAAGTGATTACTTGACAGATATTACATAAAACGAGCCTGTTGACATGTCCTAATAGCTCGATTGAGAACCCGTACCGCGCTTTAACTTAAACTGTGAAATATACTCACACAAGGACGTGGGTTGTTATATTTGATGTTGTCATTAGTATTTTTGTTGATGATAGCATCCTCTATAACTGGAAGCCTACTAGGGTATATAGTTTATCATAAAGCAATCTTTTTATGCTGCTGATCTCTCCCAATATACCACCAAAACGACGTTTCAGCTCCACGCGAAGCCAATTATATAATATTCTGTGTTATTTTCGCCCATCCGACTTGGGAGGGAAGATTATCATTTGTAGATAAAAATTAAAAGTTACACACGACAGATTGGAGTAGAAGCTTGGCCTAACAGGAAATTTGGGATATTCAGAATAGATTTTCAAATTAAATTTTTGAAATTGTTTCATTACAATTGTTTCGCCGTGCAAGTACTTAAGTACAAGAAAGGTTTTAATGTAAAGATGATGAGATGAAAAGTATATATGTATGTATTAATATATACATGTGCATTAGTCAGGGTTGAACCCCTTATGAAATAAGAAAGTTGCAAACATCTGCCGCTAAATTTGAAGCTTGTGTTTGACTGGTGTAGTTACTCTGTTCTTTGACATCCTATTTTTAAATACTTGTGGCTTGAGAAGCTCTATATTGTTATTGTTATATTAAGGATAAAGACACTCCACAAAGGTTTTGGGGAGTGTTATCGATGGACATGGACCTTTGCCGGATATAGATCTTGTACGTTCCGGTAACAAAGCACCATTAAGGTACTAGCCCGACCATCTAAGGAACGATTAACATTAACATATTAAACCTTCTAGACCATGCCACCCTCCACCACCTAGTTCTATGAGGAACTTAGTTTCACCAGAGCCTCGCCTGCTAAATATGTGTATGATACGTTCATATTTGTAACAGGATTCCCCCCGCTTAGTTGAGGTTGACTATTGGGTTGCGAAAGCTCAGAAGCCATGAAGCTTTGTATTGCACTTATCAACCCTTAGTGGCCTCTTAGGTTAAGTTTGGTGAGAAGAAATACATACTTTAACCCTTTCGATCCGAAAAGCCTGTGAGGTAAACAGAACTTGTTAAAGGTGTTCAATCGTTACAGTAAAAACATTCTATCACATCAAGATGAAATTCTTGAAAAAAGGGTGAGTGGGATGGGGTTGGGATTTTGTATAAGGTGGGAAGCAATCTTGCAGAGAGGAATTTCGCATTCTTCGCATATCGTCTTGGTTCTCCTCTCCTTATTTTGTTCCGCACCGACTGTGCCACGCCTTCGCTTAGGAATTGGAAAAGGTAGGTGAACTGCGGCTAATTTACTTTTTCTCCCAGACATGCCACTTCGACGAGCAGCTGCTCTCTCCTTCCTTTCAGCTATCAGAACTATCATGAATTCTATGAGTGGATTTTGTCTCCGCCCAAGTTGAGAACTGATTACCCAACAATTGCCCACTGTTATCATCAATAATCGGTAAAAGATTTGATTTGACGAATAGTGCCTTACAGATGGCAAATGATTATATGGCATAATTATTATTCAACCAATTACGATTTATTTTGTCCAATATATGTGAGCTCTATATTTTGTACTTTGCTTTGGAGTTTCGCAGAAGGCTCAAAGTTTTCACTACTGCCGTCTGAAAAATCGGCATCCTCACTAGATGACTCCAACATATTAACAATTTCATCTCAATCAAGTTTCTTGGCATATTAAGTCTATACAGAAGTATACAACAATATCAACACCTTCTGATATATTTCTAAGAAATGGGCATATTCAGTTCTGTCTGGGATACTTTGAGCCCATCATGAATACTGATGGGACACATACATCCCAGTAAGATAAAAATGCTAACAGTTTTTGAAATAAACAGAAAATCTGATGACTACATACCTCAGTGTATAAAGAAAACACTAGCTCAAAGAATTAATATACTTTTGGTTGATTTTAAAACTCAATAACCACGAAAACTCGCAAAAACAGCATCACTTACAAAATTCGCGTCCAAACTTGCGTTCTTATGTCAACTAAAGAGAACGTGTTTACCATTAAATGCCAAATAACGGAATCCTTTCCATACCGTTAAGAATACCATAAACTACTCAATTTCCAGGCTAGGCATCCTGAAAGATATACCGGGACACATAGGCTCCGTTCGGATCGAAAGGGTTAAGAGGCAAAAATTGGTTTAGCAGACACAACTATAGGTAAGCGACTTCAGAACTCAAAAGTACATTAAAAGGAATTTAAGAAATTCTCAAGACAAAAACTATGACATATCAGATTTAAATATTATAACGAATATTAGCAGCACTAAGGGATACCATCATCTCTAAGCCGATGCTAAGCAGTGAATTGATGCACATCACTAATTCAATCATTATGTCTACACATATGTACGTACACGCAGCGGAGAAGCAACACACAAACACATGCAGATATCTTATCTGAGATGCTCCCAAAAGTATGCAATTATAATTGTGGAAGTGTCGCTCACAAATACACGCGCATATGAAAAGCTATAAACGTGCATCTGTAGTTATAATTTTATAGCAGTTACTAAGTAAATTCTGGAAGCGCCTAGAAGATGCAACGAGGAAATCAAAGAGTATAAGAGGCAGCAACAGTAGAGGCGCTGCAATCAGTTTGATTTACGCATTCCATCTGTCGAGCAGTAGCAGTGTTATTATTGTGAAGAACTTTAATAAAGGCCATTTTGAATTATCGAATAGTGGTGTTATTTATTCAACAGTTTAGTGATTTGCAGTAATTTCTTACAATATCATAAACCAAATAACCAGCTTACAACAAAAACGAATTTCGGCAGTATATGTAAGAAGCTAAAAAAAATTTGTATAAATGCTTCCAAGACCTTCACTGCAAGTTTAGGTGCGAACTTTTGCAACTTTTTTTTCGACCCAATCTTGTGTGCTTTTGTGCATTATAGTACATAGTATATAGTTTAGCTATTGCATAAATTAAAACACGGGCGCTGACAGCTATTTGGTAACATTTCTGCAGAGTTCAATCGATCAACAGTCAAATAAATCAATCGAACGAAACTGCTTAATACAGCATGTTGCAGCGATCAAATGCAAAAAAAAAGAAGAAGAAAAATCAATGGGATTATAAATACTAAAAAACAAAAAATTATATGCAGTTTTAAAACAACAGCAGCGTAAAAATTTCAAAAAATAGGAAATCAATGTGGCAATACGCCCACTAATACTTAGAATGGCTCCCACAATTCCAGCAATCTTAGACTTCATTCATTCAACGACTGGCTGCTGACGGCTGACTCTTGAAACGATGATTGAATTGTAAATACAAGATTTGACTGGTTTTCTATTTTGATGTTGTTGCTGTTGTTGCAATAAGTTTTCTTTAACGCAAAGATTTTCTAAAACTCATAAGTGTATTCAAATGGTATATAAGCGTGTGTGATTGACGATGTGTGACTTGTTGCCACATATCCGCATTTGGGCATGTTCCATGATGTGAGTACTCAGGGTTTTTCTTTCCTTAAACTGTGCACACGGATATTTACGTTATTAGCTGAAAAGTTACGGTTATTCATGTTAATACGCATACACACATCTACGAATGTACATTTGCGCCCACGCAGTTTTGAATTTTTATTTCCAATAAACACTTTAGCGAGGAAATAATGCACTTACAGAAAGACATACATCCAAATATATGTAGTTTGCCTCTTTGTTTTTGCCTTTCTTGTCCAAATGTTGGTACATATGTATGTATCGAATATGTTTTGGGCTTTTGTTTGTGATTGACAGCAGACAGCAAAATTCTACCACGTCCAACAAAAAAGAAAAAAACAACAACACAAACATACAGATAGCAACATGTTGCACATACAACTTACAATAGCCGCAAGTAAACGATTTGAAACAATAAATCTATTTGGACAGTTTCTTGCATGTAAAAGTGTCTGCAACAACAAAAAGTGTAATATTTTTGTTGTAAAAAATTGCATGCAAAATATGCAAAATAGTCAAAATTTATGTTAATTCAGTGCCAATTCGTGTAGCTATCAAATTTGTACATATATTTGTGTTTATTTTAGTGTTTGTTGCAAGTTGTATGGTTTTGTGTTGTTATACTCAGCTTAGCAGAGCTCACAGAGTATATTAACTTTGTTCGCATAACGGTAATCCGTAACGGCATAAACTAATCGAGATAGATAGACTTCTATATATCAAAATGATCTGGGTGAAAAAAGAAATGCATTTAGCCATGTCCGTCCGTCCGTCTGTCCGTCCGTCTCTAAACACGATAACTTGAGTAAATTTTGAGATATCTTGATGAAATTTGGTACTTGGGTTCCTGGGCGCTCATCTCAAATCGATATTTAAAATGAACGAAATCGGACTACAACCACGCCCACTTTTTCGATATCGAAAATTTCGAAAAACCGAAAAAGTGCGATAATTCATTACCAAAGACGGATAAAGCGATGAAACTTGGTATGTGGGTTGACCTTATGACGCAAATAGAAAATTATAAAAATTTTGGACAATGGGCGTGGCACCGCCCACTTTTAAAAGAAGGTAATTTAAAAGTTTTGCAAGCTGTAATTTGGCAGTGGTTGAAGATATCATGATGAAATTTGGTAGGCACGTTACTCCTATTACTATATGTGTGCTAAATAAAAATTAACAAAATCGGATGACGAAACACGACCCACTTTTAAAAAAAAATTTTTTTAAGTCAAATTTTAACAAAAAATTAATATCTTTACAGTATAAAGTAAATTATGTCAACATTCGACTCCAGTAATGATATGGTGCAACAAAATACAAAGATAAAAGAAAATTTCAAAATGGGCGTAACTCCGCCCTTATTCATTTAATTCGTCTAGAATACTTTTAATGCCATCAAAAATTTACCAATCCTTGTGAAGTTTGGTAGGGACATAGCTTCTATGACGGTAACTGTTTTCTGTGAAAATGGACGAAATCGGTTGAATCCACACCCAGGTTTTTATACACAGTCGACAGTCTGTCCTTCCGCTCGCCGTTAACATGATAACTTGAGCAAAAACCGACATATCTTTACTAAACTTAGTTCACGTACTATCTAAACCCACTTTATCTTGATATAAAAAATGGCCGAAATCCGAATATGACCACGCCCACTTTTTCGATATCGAAAATTACGAAAAATTAAAAAAAGTCCATAATTCTATACCAAATATGAAAAAAGGGACGAAACATGGTAACTGGATCGTTTATTGACGCAAAATATAACTTTAGATAAAACTTTGTAAAATGGGTGTGACACCTACCATATTAAGTAGAAGAAAATGAAAAAGTTCTGCAGGGCGAAATCAAAAGCCCTTGGAATCTTGGCAGGAATACTGTTCGTGGTATTACATATATAAATAAATTAGCGGTACCCGACAGATGATGTTCTGGGTCACCCTGGTGCACATTTTGGTCGATATCTCGAAAACGCCTTCACATATACAACTAAGGGCCACTCCCTTTTAAAAGCCTCATTAATACTTTTAATTTGATATCCATGTCGTACAAACACATTCTAGAGTCACCCCTGGTCCACCCTTATTGCGATATCTCGAAAACGGCGTCCACATATAGAACTAAAGCCCACTACGTTTTAAATAATCATTAACACCTTTCATTTGATACACATGTCATACAAACACATTCCAGGGTTACCCTAGGTACATTTTGCTAATGGTGATTTTCCCTTATTTTGTCTCCAAAGCTCTCAGCTGAGTATGAAATGTTCGGTTACACCCGAACTTAGCCTTCCTTACTTGTTTTTTTTGCGTTTTTTGTTTGCCATAAATTGTTTAGCGTAAATTTGTATTTTTGGTTGGTTTTTCGTTACGGTGCAAAATTATGAAATCTGCACAAAAAAATTACTACGTAAAAATTATATTTTAAGAAATTAAATTTTTCAAATACAAAAAGCCTTCTTTCAGTAGTCTCTGGGAATAAGCTGCCATAACCTATTCCGGGGGGAGAAGGTATTTTATTTGCGGTTAAGGGTAACGGTTATAGCCACGGTTATGGTTGCCGCTACAGTTGCGGTTACGGTTATTATTACGGCTACAGTTATCACTGCGGTTGCAATTACGATTAAGGAATGCAATGCGTAAAAGCCATGGTTATGTATAAGGTTACGGATATATCTTAGGTTACGGTAACGTTTATGGTTACGGTTATGTTTAAGATTACGGTAACGTATGAAGTTACGGTTGGCAGGTAATAGTTTCGGCCACGGGATCGGCTGCAGTTAAGATTACAGTACTGGTAAGTTATGGTAACTGCTCCCGCTAAGAGTCAGTTTATGGTTATGGGTACTGCTATTGTTACAATTACATAAATGGTTACGATTCCGGGCAGGGTTTTGGGTACATATAAGTTTACGGTTTGGTATAGGGTTATGTTTACGTATAAGGTTCTGATTACGTATAATGGTACGGTTAAAAATAGGTTAGGATCCAAGGTAAGGATAAGATAAGGTTATGGTAACGTGTAAGGCTAAGGTTACCATAATGATTACACCTTGGTTAATAATTTCGGTGAAAGGATCGGTTACGGTAGTGGTTACAGATAAGGATACAGTAACGGCTCCAGTTACGATTTAAGTTATGGTTATGATAAAGGTTATAGTAACAGTTACATAAATGGTTATTATTAGAGTATGGTTTGGCTACGTATAATCTAACGAAAATATATAAGGTTACGGTAAAGTATATGTTACGTTGAGCAAAACTGTTACTAAAATGTACAGGTTAAAGATACGGTAATTGGTACAGTTCAGATTTTGGTTCCGGTTACAGGGTGGTTACAGTTAAAATTGTGATTTCGTTACGGTATTATCAGTTCAGATTTGGTTACGATTACGGTAATAATCATCATTAATTCGTGCTTACGCACCTCAGCGGTTTTGTCGTTTCGTAACAAGTCACGCCAGCTATCTTCTGTTTCGCTATAACTTACGCCAATTGGGAGCACCAAGGGAGGTCAAGTCTTCCTCTACCTGCGTCTCCAGCTCAGTGCATGTCTTTCTCTCCTCTACTTACAAACTGCAGTGTTGACTGAAATATTATCTTGGCCAGAGCGACTTCGTCTATTCGCATAACAAGATCTAGCCAGCTAAGCTTTTTGGTTTTTATTCACAGCACTATTGTCATATGGGGGTAAAGCCCATCAACTTATTATTGTACATCCTTCGATACACGCTTTCGGCATCACGGACAGGACAATAAATATTCCGCGAAAGAAAAATTCTCTCAACCCCCAAAGGAATCGAGATAGATATAGACTTCCATATATCAAAATAATCAGGATCGAAAAAAAATTTGATTGAGCCATGTCCGTCCGTCCGTCCGTTAACACGATAACTTGAGTAAATTTTGAGGTATCTTGATGAAATTTGGTATGTAGGTTTCTGAGCACTCATCTCAGATCGCTATTTAAAATGAACGATATCGGACTATAACCACGCCCACTTTTTCGATATCGAAAATTTCGAAAAACCGAAAAAGTGCGATAATTCATTACAAAAGACAGCTAAAGCGACGAAACTTGGAAGATGAGTTGAACTTATGACGCAGAATAGAAAATCAGTAAAATTTTGGACAATGGGCGTGGTACCGCCCACTTTTAAAAGAAGGTAATTTAAAACTTTTGCAAGCTGTAATTTGGCAGTCGTTGAAGATATCATGATGAAATTTGGCAGGAACGTTACTTCTATTACTATATTTACGCTTAATAAAAATTAGCAAAATCGGAGAAGGACCACGCCCACTTTAAAAAAAAATTTTTGTAAAGTAAAATTTTAACAAGAAAATTTAATATCTTTACAGTATATAAGTAAATTATGTAAACATTCAACTCCAGTAATGATATGGTGCAACAAAATACAAAAATAAAAGAAAATTTCAAAATGGGCGTGGCTCCGCCCTTTTTCATTTAATTTGTCTAGGATACTTTTAACGCCATAAGTCGAACAAAAATTAACCAATCCTTTTGAAATTTGGTAGGGGCATAGATTTTATGACGTTAACTGTTTTCTGTGAAAATGGGCGAAATCGGTTGATGCCACGCCCAGTTTTTATACACAGTCGTCCTCTGTCCTTCCGCATGGCCGTTAACACGATAACTTGAGCAAAAATCGACATATCTTTAATGAACTTAGTTCACGTGCTTACTTGAACTCACTTTATCTTGGTATGAAAAATGAACGAAATCCGACTATGACCACGCCCACTTTTTCGATATCGAAAATTACGAAAAATGAAAAAATGCCATAATTCTATACCAAATACGAAAAAAGGGATGAAACATGGTAAGGTAATTGGATTGTTTTATTGACGCGAAATATAACTTTAGAAAAAACTTTATAAAATGGTTGTGACACCTACCATATTAAGTAGAAGAAAATGAAAAGTTCTGCAGGGCGAAATAAAAAACCCTTAAAATCTTGGCAGGTATTACATATATAAATAAATTAGCGGTATCCAACAGATGATGTTCTGGGTCACCCTGGTCCACATTTTGGGTCGATATCTGGAAAACGCCTTCACACCACTGCCTTTTAAAACTCTCATTAATACCTTTAATTTGATACCCATATCGTACAAACTCATTCTAGAGTCACCCCTGGTCCACCTTTATGGCGATATCTCGAAACGGCGTCCACCTATGGAACTAAGGATTACTCCCTTTTAAAATACTCACTAACACCTTTCTTTTGATACCCATATTGTACAAACAAATTCTAGGGTCACCCCTGCTCCACCTTTATGGCGATATCTCGAAACGGCGTCCACCTATGGAACTAAGGATTACTCCCTTCTAAAATACTCATTAACACCTTTCTTTTGATACCCATATTGTACAAACAAATTCTAGGGTCACCCCTGGTCCACCTTTATGGCGATATCTCGAAAATGCGACCACCTATACAACAACAACCACTCCCTTTCAAAACCCTCATTAATACCTTTAATTTGATACCCATATCGTACAAACATATTCTAGAGTCACCCCTGGTCCACCTTTATGGCGATATTTCGAAACGGCGTCCACCTATAGAACTAAGGCCCACTCCCTTTTAAATACTCATTAACACCTTTCGTTTGATGCCCATATTGTACAAACAAATTCTAGGGTCACCCTTGGTCCACCTTTATGGCGATATCTCGAAACGGCGTCCACCTATGGAAGTGACGATTACTCCCTTTTAAAATACTCATTAACACCTTTCTTTTGATACCCATATTGTACAAACAAATTCTAGGGTCACCCCTGGTCCACCTTTATGGCGATATCTCGAAACGGCGTCCACCTATGGAACTAAGGATTACTCTCTTTTAAAATACTCATTAACACCTTTCATTTGATACCCATATCGTACAAACGCATTCTAGAGTCAACCCTGATCCACCTTTATGGCTATATCCCTAAATGGCGTTCACCTATAGAACTATGGCCCACTCCCTTATAAAATACCTTTTAATGCCTTTCATTTGATACACATTCCAGGGTTTCCCTCGGTTCATTTTCCTACATGGTTATTTTCCCTTATGTTGTCACCATAGCTCTCAACTGAGTATGTAATGTTCGGTTACACCCCAACTTAACCTTCCTTACTTGTTGCTATTAATGCTGGCTTCCAAATAGATGAAATTTTTCACAGTTTCGAATTCAACAGTAGCGCCGCAGCCAAGGCGCGAATGCGCCGACTCTTTCTTGAATGACAACAAGTACTTCAAGTATTTGTCTTCATTTACTGCAATACCCACTTTTTTGTTTCTTTATCTAATCCCGAGAAGGCAGTACTCACAGTCCATTTGTCAAGGAAAATAATATGAATACCGTCAGCATACGCCAGTAATTGTATGCTCTTAAAAATAGATTATGCCATTACGGTTAAGTTCTGTTGCTGGAATTATCTTCTCCAGTATTATTTTGAGGAATTCCCACGAAGGGGGTCCCTTGTCTGAAGCCCCCTTTGGTTACTAATAGTTCAGAGAGGTCCCTCACAATTTTTGCGGAGGTGGTGGTCTTGCTCAGCGTCATTTGGTAGAGTTTTATGCTGTTTTGAAGTCGACAAAAAGAATGGTGAGTATAGTGAGTCTTTTCCAGGATCTGGCTCATCGTGAAGATCTGATCGACGAGTAGGTAATGGTTTCCGTTTAAGTTATGGCTACGAGCACATTTAAGGTGAGTTGAAAAAAGACCAATATGGAAACTTGAATAGAGAAATTATATTATGTTATTAAGTTACTCAATAGTCTTGAAAAACATAAAAGCTTACGAGAATCTGCCTCATATGCTTTTTCAAAAATTGATAGCAGTAATTTTTTGAGATCTGGTTACTCTGCCGCCTCTAGTCAAGGTCCAAGCCACACGAGTGTAGAACAAAAACACAGAGCATGTTTCACTGCTTTTTCCTACAGCTTGCATTTCTAGCATTTTCTGTGACTGAAGAGGGCTTATTTTAAAGCATGTGACGCTTGGTTTAGTACAATGTCCGTGGAAACGTATAGTCTTCTCTTTCTGATGCTGAAATTAAATTTGCGGTATTCTGCCGTACGAATTGTGGGGTAGTCTAGTTCATAAAAATGTTTAGTTCAATATAAATAAGCCATATTCTTAGACTAAAAACTTTTTTCTAATAATTAACTACGCACCTCATTTTGTTATTGTTTTTATACTCAGCTGAGCAAAGCTCACAGAGTATATTAACTTTGTTCGCATAACGGTAATCCGTAACGGCATAAACTAATCGAGATAGATATAGACTTCTATATATCAAAATGATCTGGGTGAAAAAAGAAATTCATTTGGTCATGTCCGTCCGTCCGTCCGTCTGTCCGTTAACACGATAACTTAAGTAAATTTCGGGGTATCTTGATGAAATTTGGTATGTAGGTTCCTGGGCACTCATCTCAGATCGCTATTTAAAACGAACGTAATCGGACCATAACCAAGCCCCACTTTTTCGGTATCGAAAATTTCGTAAAACCGAAAAGTGCGATAATTCATTACCAAAAACGGATAGGCGATGAAAGTTGGTAGGTGGATTTAACTTATGACGCAGAATAGAAAGTTAGTACAATTTTGGACAGTGGGCGTGGCACCGCCAACTTTTAAAAGAAGGTAATTTAAAAGTTTTGCAAGCTGTAATTTGGCAGTCGTTGAAGATATCACGATGAAATTTGGCAGGAACGTTACCCTTATTACTATATGTATCGTTAATAAAAATTAGCAAAATCGGATTACGAACACACCCACTTTAAAAAAAAATTTTAAAAGTCAAATTTTAACAAAAAACTTATATCTTTACAATATATAAGTAAATTATGTCAACATTCAACTCCAGTAATGATATGGTACAACCAATTACAAAAATAAATGAAAATTTCAAAATGGGCGTGGCTCCGCCCTTTTTCATTTAATTTGTCTAGAATACTTTTAATGCCATAAGTCGAACAAAAATTTACCAATCCTTGTGAAATTTGGTAGGGTCTTAGAGCCTAGGAAGATAACTGTTTTCTGTGAAAAAGGACGAAATCGGCTAAAGCCACGTCCAGTTTTTATACACAGTCTGCCGTCTCTCCTACCGCTCGGCCGTAAACACGATAACTTGAGCAAAAACCGACATATCTTTACTAAACTTAGTTCACGTACTACCTGATCCCACTTTATCTTCGTATAAAAAATGGCCGAAATTCGACTATGACCACGCCCACTTTTTCGATATCGAAAATTACGAAAAACTAAAAAAATTACATAATTCTATACCAAATATTAAAAAAGGGACGAAACATGGAAATTGGATTGGTTTATTGACGCAAAATATAACTTTAGAAAAAAACTTGGTAAAATGGGTGTGACACCTACCATATTAAGTAGAAGAAAGTGAAAAAGTTTTTCAGGGCGAAATCAAAAGCCCTTGGAATCTTGGCAGGAATACTGACGTGGTATTACATGTATAAATAAATAAGCGGTACCCGACAGATGATGTTCTGGGTCACCCTGGTGCACATTTTGGTCGATATCTCGAAGACGCCTTCACATATAAAACTAAGAGCCACTCCCTTTTAAAACCCTCATTAATACCTTTAATTTAATACCCATATCGTACAAGCACATTCTCGAGTCACCCCATGTCCACCTTATGGCGATATCTCGAAAAGGCGTCCCCCTATAGAACTAAGGGCCACTCCCTTTTAAAATACTCATTAACATCTTTCATTTGATACCCATATTGTACAAACAAATTATAGTCACCCCTGGTCTAACTTAATGGCAATATACCGAAATGGCGTCCACCTATATAACTATGGCCCACTCCCTCTTAAAATACTCTTTAATACCTTCCATTTCATACCCATGTCATACAAACACATTCAAGGGTTACCCTAGGTTCATTTTCCGACATGGTAATTTTCCCTTATTTTGTCTCCAAGTTCTCAGCTGAGTATGTAATGTGCGGTTACACCCGAACTTAGCCTTCCTTAATTGTTTATTTTATTTTTGTAATTTGCATTTATTTTTTAATATCTTGAATTACTATTGCTTATTTGAATTTAAATGCTTCTATGCCTATCATCAATAAATGCATACAAATCTATTCGTTGTTGCAATAATAATCAAAAATTTATGTTAAGTGAGCATTTACTATGTCGATGATTTGCTTGACGGCGATGCTTAACAGCATATGACCTTGACATTTTTTCTAAGCTCTGAGCTTAGTGTTTTGTTTCTACAAACCATTTACAAATCTGCTTCAAGATGTACTTTTGTGTAAGAATATATACACTTACATACAGACATATTGATAACTTTATATTAAAACTAATTACAATAAGTCCTTAGATTAAATGCATTATTATATAAGCATACAGATTAATTATATTGAGATTCGATATCACAGAATAATGATCTGATGATTTTGCACTTTTTGTTAGTTTAGTTTTTAAGCAGTTTCTAGTTAATTGTTTTGATAAAAGGTTTAAGGTCATTGCGATAAGTATAAGTACGTTGTTTTAAATTTGTTATGACTGCATTAAAAACTGTACTTGAAATGTGAAAAATCAAGTGTGGGTACTAAGCTTATGGGAAAATATTTGTGCATAAGAATTAAATTAATTTTAGGGTAAACTCAATGCTAATGTGCTTGTAAGACAATGTAAGCCTTTAGCTACTACTTTAAATTTTAAATTTGTTTTACATCTAAGTTGCCGTGGTGTTTAACCCATCCCGTCCATTTTTACTAGAAAAATTTTCTGCTATAAGGAAAATATGTGTACAAAATTCTACTACGATTTGTTAATTTTTCTTCGAGTTATGGCTCTTTGATGGATCGGGCGCTTCGGGATATTCATACCTGGGCATCAAGTGTCGGGTTGAAAGTCAACGCGGACAAGACGGATATGGTCTTGTTTACAAAGAGGTACAAGGTCCCAAATTGGATCAGGCCTAAGTTAGGAGGGGTAACCCTACAGAAGAAACCTTGCACAAAGTATCTAGGGATCATCTTAAACAGTAAACTGTCATGGAAGCTCAACGTGGAGGAGAGGATGAAGAAGGCTTCAACGGCACTTTATGCATGTAAAAGAATGCTGGGGTGTACGTGGGGCTTATCGCCACCTCTTTCTCATCAGGGTTTTGACAGCGATTGTAAGCCCTATTCTATACTATGGAGTTCTTGTTTGGTGGAAAACTACACAAAAAGCAACCTACCTCAAAAAATTAGAGGTGGTATGCAGACTATCAATGATTAGCATTACGAGAGCCCTGAAAACCACCCCGAGAGCTGCACTGTATACCATTCTGCACATTCCACCGGTAGACCTGGTAGCAGAGAACATAGCGTTAACAACTGAACCAGGCTCGGTCCCTCGGTGCAAATTGAGCGCCGACCATACGGCCATAGTAGTATAGCGTCATCAATCGCAAGACGAACAGACTACCTGATTCCCTATCTGCGCTTCGAGGGCGATCTTAAGGCCACAATAGAGGTGGAAGGTAGGCGCAAAGGTCCTCAAATGGCGGACGAGGCGATACATGTGTACACAGATGGTTCCAAATTAGTGGAAGGAGTAGGGTATGTGGTATACTGTGCTGATCCGGAAATAAACAGATCCTACAGGCTGCCGGATTACTGTAGCGTTTTCCAAGCGGAAATAGTAGCCGTAACCAAAGCAGTAAACCCTGGAAGAAAATAGCCCAAGCTGCAATCGTGTTAACTTTTATATTGGCAGTCAAGCAGCAAGTAAGGCAATAATCTCGCATAGCACAGCATCTAAATGCGTGTTAGAATGTAAGCAGTCCCTGGAGAGAATCGGTATAGGGAGAAACATACATCTATATTGGGTCCCAGGTCATATGGGTATAGATGGGAATGAAAAAGCGGATGAACGAGCTAAAAAGGGCGCATCCCTTGAAGCTCGCTCCATAGACGTCCCAATTAGACTGGGCGAAATTAAACGAAGGGGAGAGGTGCACATGATCGACCAAGCAGAAGAGGCGTGGGTTCAAGCGCGGGGATGTAAAGTGTCGAAGATTATGTGCAGGTCTCACAACCTTAGATTAATAAAGTTGTTTCTATCATTAAAAAGAGAGGACTGTAGACTCAGGATTGGTATTCTGACTGGCTACAGACTTCTAGTGTCACATGCCTTTAAATTAGGCTTGCTTAGTGAAAGCAGATGTAGGAAGTTCGGGCTGGAGGAGGAAAAGATAGAGCACGTTCTGTGCTCTTGCTCTGCGCTTGCCAGGCTAAGACTCCAGCTACTAGGGGTGATACAGCAGTAAGATCTAAAAGCAGCAAGTGGCTTAAATCCTAGGAAGCTTCTAGTATTTGCCAAGAGGACGAGCTTATTTTATAACATAGGTCCTGGTTTTTGATAGGGTTTTTCAGTTTGGTCGTTAAAACAAACTTCTGGTCACACTACGAACTTATTCAGTCTATGTGAGGTCCTCATAGGCCGGCCAGTTCAACCTAACCTAACCTTTGAATTATGGCTCCCGAAACATAGAAAATTGCTTAGTCATGAAAGGGGCGGTGCCACGCCCATTTTCAAAAATGTTTCTGTTTTCCAATTTATTGTTATAATTCATTTGAGAAAGTAAAATTCTACTTATACAAAGCCCTTTTTCGCTAAGATATAGCTTCTTTTATTCGTCCACGACCCTTTAAAAATCCTTTATATAAAAGTGGGCGTGGTCCTTAACCGATCGTAAATTTTTCTTAAAGGCATTCCTTATAGTAAAGGCAACCTCTCTGCTGTTACGATAGGTTTAACGATGGATGAGGGATGGACGACCGGACGGACGGATATGGCTCAATCAATTTTTTTTCGATACTGATAATTTTTTATCTCGATTTCTTTATACCTGTACAACCAACCCTTATCCATTCAAAGTTAATATACTCTGTATGCAAAGCACGCTATATAAAAAGTGACTCCTTTCATTAAAAAAGGGGACTGTAGACTCATGGCTGGTATTCTGACTGGCCACAGACTTCTAGCGTCACATGGTTTTAAATTAGGCTTGCTTAGTGAAAGCAGATGTAGAAAGTGCCGGTTGGAAGACGAAATGATCGAGCACGTTTTGTGCTCATGTCCTGCGCTTGCCAGGCTAAGACTCCATCTACTAGGAGTGATACATCTGTCAGATCTAGAAGCAGCAAGTGGCTTAAGTCCAAGAAAGCTTCTAGTATTTTCAAAGAGAATGGGGTTATTTTATTACATATGTTCTGGTTTTTCATAGCGTTTTTTAATTTGGTCCTTAAAATAAACTTCTGTAACCCTACGGCCTCATTTAGTCTATGTGAGGTCCTCATGGACCGGCCAGTTCAACCCAACCTAACCTTCATTGGATTTCAAAAATGTACAACTTAAACGTATTTATGCAGTTATGTTAGCCTATTACATACTAGAGCATAAAATTTGATTAAATGCCGATTTCTAGAGCTGCAATAAATCTCACTGCACTTAGTGCTTGCCATAAAAACATACTTACGTTTATTTAAGTACAACCGTGTGCACGATATATATAAATAGGATCAAGTGTAGGTGGTAGATAA
>JARSSU010007471.1:0-10636 GCA_029619165.1 Eurosta solidaginis
AATATAATATATTTATAAAACTGATTCTACCTTACACCACCGCTTCGCTAACACATATCTTTAATTTCTCAATTATGTCCAGTAGGTTTCCTAGTCAATGGAAAATTGCAAATATTATTCCGGTTCCTAAAACGAGGTCTCCGTGTTCTTACAAAGAATTTAGACCATAAGTCTGTTACCTGCCTTATCTAAGGTGTTTGAGAAGCTATTAGCAATGCAAATACTCACCATATATATAATAATAATTTGCTATCCGAAGCCCAGTCGGGATTTAGAAGGGGGCATAGTTGTGCAACATCTATGCTTAAGATTCTTGAAGATATACGTCCGGCCTTTGACAATAATGAACTTACCGTGCTCGTGCTTTTGGATTTCTCAAGAGCTTTTGACATGGTTGATTTTGAAGTACTAATTCACAAACTTGAAACTAGTTTTAACTTCAGCCCATATGCCATAAAGTTAGTGCAAAGCTACCTCTGTAACCGGTTTCAACAAGTAAAGTGTGCTGATAAAGTCTCAAATTTAAATTCCATAAAATCTGGTGTTCCGCAAGGATCTATCCTAGGTCCAATACTCTTTACGCTTTTTATTAATGACATAGTCGCCTGTTGTCGCAATGCCTCCATTCATCTTTATGCCGATGATACTCAAATATACATGTCTCGTCCAATGGTCTTTCCGAAGACTTATTTTTCAGGCTGAATGAAGATTTAGCACGCATAGGAGAGTGGGCTCAATTTAATAAACTTTCTCTTAATGCAACTAAATCAAAGGCAATAGCAATATCGAACACCTCGTATGACTTAAACAACCTTCCTGAAATTATGCTTAATGGAGACAAAATATTCTTTCACGATGTGGTTACCAATTTAGGATTTAAAATCAACTCCACTCTGACTTGCGTTGATCATATGAACCTTGTCATTGGTAAAATTTATAGGTCTCTACGAAGTTTATACATAACTGCCTATTTGTTGCCGCGAGACACCAAGATGAAGCTGGTGAAATCTCTTATTGTACCTCATATTTCCTACAGCGAATTTATATACGGTAACCTTGACTCGATATCGCTAAACAAATTACAATTGGCCTTAAACAATGCGGCCCGGTTCATTTTTTCTAAAAGGAAGTATGATCATATATCTTCATTTTCTACACAAATCCTCGGATGCGATGTATATAATTTCTTAAAAATGAGAAATCTTTGCTTCTTGCATAAGCTATTGTATTCCCAAAATCCACCTTACTTATTTAAAAAACTAAAGTTGTGTCAGTCTACTCGAACTATGAATCTTTTGGTTCCGAACTTTAGGTACTCATCATCATCCAGAATGTTCTTTGTCAGTTCAATCCGTCTATGGAACTCACTTCCGTGTAAGATAAAAGCTATACGAAAAGCAGGATGTTTCAAACAAGCAGTAATAACTTTCCTCAGCTCTTAACTTATCCTAAACGATAGTTCGATCTTTGATTCTTAATCTGTGTACCGAAAATGTTTTTGTTTTAAAATGTATAATGCTATTTTTAAGATATTAATGTTATTAGTATTATTATGGTTTTCTTTGTATTATTTCTTTGGAATTATATTTATATGTGTCATATTTCCTTTGTAATCTTTAAGACTGATTGATGTACTACCTAAAAGACTTTAGTCTTACTTGTACAAATTGTTTATACAAATAAATAAATAAATAATAAATAAATATAAATAAATGTGTATACGCAAATAAGGAAACCGAGAAAATTTGCTTGCGTTTTTTATGAATTCAATTGAGGATAAATAAGAAAACTGTGAGGTTTACGCTTTGATAATCATCAAGGGAAGACACTGTATCTAGCTTAGTTTTTCTTATTATATATTTAATTGAGGACAAGAGATATTTTAGTTCAACTTGAGAAAAATTTTAAAATATGCTGAGATTTGTCGCAATAAAATTTGAGGGGTAGTTTTACCAAGCGTGGCCACTGTAGCTCTAATCGAGTTTTTCTTATTTTGCTTTGCTCATATACCGTACTGAGTTTTGCAATAAGGGGTTATTGCTGTACATAAAATAAAAATAAATGTAAGGCGCGATAACCTCCGAAGAGATCTAAGGCCGAGCTTCTCTTCCAATTTGCGTCGTGCTCCTCTTGATTTTCCCTACAAATTGGCCGGACGGGACCTACACCGAATGGATAGAGAATTCGAATAATTAATTCAACAAGGACGTGTGTCACTCGGGAACTGCCGCGGTAAAGCTATTGCATATTATCAACTTATGCAATCATAATATTTATGCAACATTTTGTTTTCTTTGATATTAATTCAAGTTTTGTCTTTGATATTAATTCAAGTTAAACTTTTTAAGCGTGGTGACCGATAAGAAAACAAATTTTTTACTTTTATTGAATAAATGAGAAGTTAATATTTAACTTTCACTTTAACTTTAACTTTATTTTTAACTTTAATTTAACTTTAACTTTAACTTTAACATTCACTTTAACTTTAATTTTAACTTTAACTTTAATTTTAACTTTAATTTTAACTTTAATTTAACTTTAACTTTAACTTTAACTTCAACTTTAACTTTAACTTAACTTTAACTTTAACTGTAACTTTAACTTTAAATTTAACTTAAACTTTAACTTTAACCTTAACCTTAACTTTAACTTTAACTTTAACTTTGACTTTGACTTTAACTTTAACTTTAACTATAACTTTAACTTTAACCTTAACTTTAACTTTAACTTTGACTTTAACTTTAACTTTAACTTTCATTTTAACTTTAACTTTAACTTTATTTTTAACTTTAATTTTAACTTTCGCTTTAACTTTAACATTCACTTTAACTTTAACTTTAACTATAACTTTAACTTTAACTTTAACTTTAACTTTAACTTGGGTGCTAAGAATCTTGGCTTGGATATCATAAGTGGTTTCAGGCTCTGGATGAGGGACTGATATCAGTCTTAGACCGGCCATAGTGACGAATGTCACGCGTGATTAGTTATCACGTCCTGCACGAGGTGCCCCTGCTTCTACTGATAATGGCGGATCAAGAGAGGACAACTCGATAAAACCCGCACCCTCTGAGTCATTGTACCGAGCTCAGGGGAGGGAGGACTCTTTAAGAGTCAAGATCGGTACACAACGGTGACGAACTGGACTGTTCAGGGCTTTGATTTGACATTACATTTTAACTTGATGACTTTGGGCTGGTAGGTGCGGTATTCTGCCACTTTAGTAGGTCGGGGTGAAACCCTACCGAAATGGCTGGTAGGATAATGCTGCACCTGCCCACGTCCCGTTAAAACCGTGGCGGGCCTCAAGGTACGTTCCGGCTACGTCGCCGTTAAGTTGGTGGTGTAGGTGCGGTTGAAGATTTTCCCGCTTCGCGTCCGGTCTGGCTCTGAACGCATTACTCATAAGGTAATGCGTCCACCCTCGCGTGGCCTCCCTGCGTAGCATAGATAACCACGAGACCGTTAAAGGGCGACTACACATTCGGCTCCGGATAGCGGCCCTGAGGGGAGACTTTTTTTAGAATGGACAAGACTAATACGAATCCGCCAAGGATGGGGTGCGGAAGAAGAGCGCTTTTGATGGAAATCCGTCAAATCAATCTTCAGCCCTCTAAGGCGGCTTCCGCAAATTTGTTGATCTGCCTTGAAAAAGGCGGAGTGGATATAGTCCTTGTCCAGGAGCCGTGTCTGAGTAGTAACGGCAGTAAGATTTCTGGATTAAGGACTGGAAAATTTAACAACTTGGTGCATGGGGAGGCAAGTAGGCCTAGATCATGTGTGCTTGTTAAAAAAGAGATTAAAGCTTTCATTCTCTCTAATTTCAGCAATGCTGACGTAACCACTGTCTGCCTCGACCGAGGAAGTAACGAAATGTGAGTGGTCTCAGCGTAGCTGCCCCACGGGGACGTAGAGGGACCACCACCTGCGATACTGGGTGAAATCACCGCTGAAGCAAGGCGGAGAGGTGTTGGCGTGATCATGGGTGCCGATGCTAATGCTCATCATAGCATTTGGGGAAGCTCGGATACCAACACTAGAGGTGAGTCTTTATTTACTTTTATTGTAGATGAGGGACTTTGTATATGTAATAGGGGGAATGACCCGACTGCCGTAAGGGAGGAAGTCCTGGACCTCACCCTGTTTAGTAGAGAACTGGAAGGTCGGATATCTGGATGGAGGGTTCTCAACGAGCACTCCTTCTCTGATCACCGATATATTCAGTTCTCAGTGAACGAAGAACGTCCCGGTAAAATATCTTTTAGGAACCCTAAAATTACTAACTGGGACTTGTATTGTAGGAAGCTGGGAGAGCTACTGCCTGCGGTGCCTATCATTAGTTCGGACCTGTCCGAATCTGAGATAGACGTTCTGGTGGAAAACTTCACCTCGGAAAGCAATAGCGCCTTTCAGCTGTCCTGCCCATTGAAACTTACAGGGGGAGGGGCAAGCCGCCCTGGTGGTCGGATTCTCTTGACGACTTAAGAGCGTCCAGTATGGTGGGTTTAGGAGTCGAGGCGGCTCTGGTTGAATTATTAGCAAACTTCTATGTGGCAGAATTGTCGCAGCGGAGTGGGGAGGGCCATAATTAAGAGGAAGGTGTGCAGGGGCAGCCACAGGGGGCTGTCCTATCTCCTCTCCTCTGGGTTGTGGTAGTCAACGAGCTTCTTGTGGAGCTGGAAGCCAATGGTTGTCGGGTGCTTCCCTATGGAGATGACCTCGCTATCCTAGTCAGAGGCAAATTTCTGGGCACCCTGCGCTATGTTCTGCAGGACAACCTGGATACTGTGGCTAGGTGGGCTGAATCAAGTGGGTTGGCGGTCAACCCCGGAAAAACGGAATTGGTCCTTTTCACAAGGAGATATAAGATGCCCGATTTCAGAACTCCCTCGATTGGAGGGGTTACCGTTGGTACTTTCTGATAGGGTTAAATATTTGGGGATTGTTTTGGACAAGAAACTGTCCTGGAGACCCAATGTGGAAGATCGGGCCAGGAAGGCCGCCATTGCCTTGTACTGCTGCAGAGGAGCTATCGGAAAGAAATGGGGACTCTCGCCAAGAATAGTATACTGGCTTTATGAGATGGTGGTCAAACCGATTCTGCTATATGGGGTGCTGGTCTGGTGGAAAGCACTGGACACGGCGAGCACCTCCAAAATGTTAGTGTCAGTGCAACGAACGGCGCTGATCGGTATCAGTGGCGCTCTCAGAACAACACCTACCTTGGCACTGAACGTCATGCTGAACATATACCCAGTAGATAGTACGGCAAGGCGGTCGTTGGTCAGGCTTCGTGATATGGGATATAGACTTTTGACAGCGGACACTCTAGCCTTCTTACCAGTTTCGACTTTATCCCGGACAGAACGGACTACTGTATGCCGATAACTGCTCCCTATACAACCTTCACCCCAGTTATTCCAGAGAGAGAGGATTGGGGAAGAGGAATTATCTGGGGCATGGGACCGGTTAACTTGTTCACGGATGGGTCAAAGCTGGATGAAAAAGTTGGTGGGGTTGGTCTTTTGTCAAGAGCTAAATTTAAGCCGCAAGTTTCAGTTGGCTGATCACTGCAGCGTATTCCAAGCGGAAATTGCTGCGATTAAGGATGCGGTGGATGGAATGCTATCCAGTGCTACCACGGTTAGGGAATTTAACATCTACTCTGATATCCAAGCGGCTATCAAGGCTTTGAGCTCAACTACAGTGCGATCGAGGGTGGTCTGGGAGTGCCTGACCTAGCTTGTGATTGCATCGAATTATTTTACAATTAAGATTATCTGGGTCCCGGGCCATAGTGATATCCCGGGTAACTGTCAAGCGGATCTCTCAGCCCGCATCGGTACAACTGAACCGGATGAAGATGGATGTAGGGATTTCGGGATCCCGCTGGCCACCTGTGGATTGCTCCTCCATAGCTGGGCCTCGAATCAGCTCAGCAAACGTTGGGCGGATACCACGTCTTGCAGGGGTAGCAAGATCTTTCTGGCCAAAAGTGGATGACAGGAGGTCTGCTGAAATAATTGGGTTCACTAAGGCTCACCTATCAATGGTCATTGGGGTTTTGACAGGGCACTGTCCCATGGGTATCCATGCGGTACGTCTCAATATACTGGAAACTTCATCCTGCTGCAGCTGTATGGGGGATGATGAGGTGGAATCACCAAATCACTTTATGCTTGATTGTCCAGCTTTTGCCAGAACTAGGCGAAAGTACTTCGGTCGCGACTCACTTGCATCTCCCGAGGATATATCCAAAGTTGAGATCGGTATCATTCGGAGCTTTATCGTTGCTACCCAACGATTCTCTAAGTAGCTAGATCTAAGTCACCGTTATTTTTGGTGTATTTGGTATCACAACGGACCCTCGTGTTGTCCAAGTGAGCTATCCTTATCAGGGCAGCTACCACCTAACCTATCCTATCCTTAACTTTAACTTTAAATTTAACTTTAACTTTAACTTTAACTTTGCCTGCGGTGCCTATCATTAGTTCGGGCCTGTCCGAATCTCAGATAGACGTTCTGGTGGAAAACTTCACCCCGGAAAGCAATAGCGCCTTCAGCTGTCCTGCCCATTGGAAACTTACAGGGGGAAGGGCAAGCCGCCCTGGTGGTCGGATTCTCTTGACGACCTAAGAGGCTTCCAGTCGGCGGCTCTTCAACAGAGCCAGGAGGAGTAAATTACCCTCGGACTGGGAGCTCTATAAGGTGAGTCTGGGGATTTATAAATATGAAATAAGGATAGCCAAGCGAGATGCATGGCGAAGCTTCTGCGAAAACGTAGAAGGCTGCAATGAATCCGCGAGGTTTAGAAAAATACTCTCTAGGAACCCGATCCTCTGGTGTATCTGAGAAATGATGTTGGGGACTGGTCGATGAGTAGCGAGGAGGCCCTAAGGCTTTTACTGGACATCGTTTTCCCGATGTCCAAGCTGCGTAGGGATCTTCGCCTGCATGGTCGGCGGTCGTTGCCATGCAGAAGTGCCTGTCATTCCAATACGGGAAAGTCAAATAACCTGGGCTGTAGGGTCGTTCAAGCCCTATAAGTTATATATACTAACTACCTCAGGCTTTAACTATATCCCGAAGTCTTGGCACACGCGTGAGGGTTATTTCATTCCGAAGGCCGGCAGAAGCTCTCATGTATCACCTAAAGATTTCAGGCCAATCAGTCTCTCGTCGTTTCTTCTTAAGACGTTTGAGCGGTTGCTTGACCTGTACCTACGGGAAAGGATACCTCGTGGGTTACTGTTCGGCTTCCAGCATGCGTACTTCAAGGGCAGATCGACGAACGGCTCTCCCATTCGATTTTAAAGCAAATAGAGGGGTCCCTAGAACACAAAGAGTATGCTCTGGTGGCTTTTCTAGACATCGAGGAGCTTTTAACAATGTCTTAACCGGGCAATCGAAGAGCTCTGGTGGGTTTGGATCGAGCGGCTTGGGGTTGAATTTATTAGCAAACTTCTATGCGGGCAGAATTGTCGCAGCGGAGTGGGAGGGCCATAATTAAGAGGAAGGTGTTCAGGTGTAGCTCACAGGGGTGTGTCCTATCTCCTCTCCTCTTGGTTTGTGGTAGTCAACGAGCTTCTGGTCTGTTGGAAAGCACTGGACACAGCAAGCACCTCCAAAATGTTTAGTGTCATTGCAACGGACGGCGCGTGATCGGTATCATTGGTGGGGGGGCCCCCCCCCCCCCGGGGGGGGGGGGGTTTCCCCTCCCAAAGGAAACAACACCTACCTTGGCACTTGAACGTCCTGTGAACATATCCCCCGTAGATATTGCTGGAAAGGCGGCCGCGGCACGGTCGTTGGTCAGGCTTCGTTGATATGGGATTGACTTTTGACAGCGGACACTCTAGCCTTCTTACCAGTTTCGACTTTATCCCGGACGACGGACTACTGTAATGCCGATAACGCTCCCTATACAACCTTCACTCCCAGTTTATTCCCAGAGAGAGAGGATTGGGGAAGAGGAACTACTGGGGGCATGGGACCGGTTACTTGTTCACGGATGGGTCCAAGCTGGATGGAAAGGTCCGTTATTTTTGCCGTATGTGGTATCACAACGGACCTTCGTGTTGTCCAAGTGAGCTATCCTTATCAGGGCAGCTACCACCTAACCTTCCTTCCTTACTAACTTTTAAATTTAACTTTACTTTAAATTTTCACTTTAACTTTAACTTTACCTTAACTTTTAACTTTAATTTAACTTTACTTTAACTTTGCCTTGCGGTGCCTATCATTATTTCGGCCTGTCTAATCTGAGATAGACGTTCTGGTGGAAAACTTCACCTCGCGAAAGCAATAGCGCTTTCAGTTGTCCTGCCCATTGAAAACTTACAGGGGGAAGGGCAAGCTGCCCTGGTGGTCGGATTCTCTTGACGACCTAAGACCGTCCAGTCGCGCTCTTCAACTGAGCCAGGAGGAGTAAATTACCTCGGACTGGGAGCTCTATAAGGGTGAGTCTGGGGATTATAAATATGAAATAAGGATAGCCAAGCGAGATGCATGGAGCAGCTTTTGCGAAAACGTAGAAGGCTGCATGAATCCGCGAGGTTAGAAAATACTCTCTAGGATCCCCGCTCCTCTGGGGTATCTTAGAGATGATGGTGGGGACCGGTCGATGAGTAGCGAGGAGTCCCTAGGCTTTTACTGGACAATCATTTTCCCGATGTCCAAGTTGCGCAGGGATCTTCGCCTGCATGGTCGGCGGTCGTTGGCCATGCAGAAGTGCCTGCCATTCCAATAATGGAAAGTCAAATAACCTGGGCTCTATAGGGTCGTTCAAGCCCTATAAGTCTGCGGGACCGGATGGAATCATTCCTGCGCAGCTTCAAAGGTCTTTAGGGATTTCCTGCCGCTGTTGGCCATCATATATACTAATACCTCAGACTTAACTATATCCCGAAGTCTTGGCACACGGTTAGGGTTATTTTCATTCCGAAGGCCGGCAGAAGCTCTCATGTATCAACCTAAGGATTTCAGGCCAATCAGTTCCTCTCGTCGTTTCTTCTTAAGACATTTGAGCGCTTGGTTGACTGTACCTACGGGAAAGGATACCTCGGGGGTTACTGTCGGCTTCATAGCATGCGTACTTCAAGGGCAGATCGACGAAACGGCTATCCATTCGATGTAAAGCAAATGGAGGGGTCCCTAGAACACAAGAGTATGCTCTGGGTGCCTTTCTAGACATCGAGGGAGCCTTTTAACAATGTCTTACGGGGGCAATCGAAAGAGCTCTGGTGGGTTTAGGAGTCGAGGCGGCTCTGGTTGATTTATTAGCAAACTTCTATGCGGCAGAATTGTCGCAGCTGAGTGGGGAGGGCCATAATTAAGAGGAAGGTGTGCAGGGGCACGCCACAGGGGCTGTCCTATCTATTCTCCTCTGGGTTGTGGTAGTCACGAGCTTCTTGTGGAGCTGGAAGCCAATGGTTGTCGGGTGGTTGCCTATGCAGATGACCTCGCTATCCTAGTCAGAGGCAAATTTCTTGGCACCGTGCGCGATGTTCTGCAGGGCTACCTGGTTACTGTGGCTAGGTGGCTGAATCATGTGTGTTGGCGATCAACCCGGAAAAACGGAATTGGTTCTTTTACAAGGCGATATAAGATGCCCGATTTCAGAACTCCATCGATTGGAGGGGTACGTTGGTACTTTCTGATAGGGTTAAATATTTGGGGACTTGTTTTGGACAAGAGACTGTCCTGGAGACCCAATGGGGAAGATCGGGCCAGGAAGGCCCCATTGCCTTGTACTGCTGCAGAGGGGCTATCGGAAAGAGATGAGGACTCTCGCTAGGAGTAGTACACTGGCTTTATGAGATGGTGGTCAAACCGATTCGTCTATATTGGGTGCTGGTCTGGTGGAAAGCACTGGACACAGCGAGCACCTCCAAAATGTTAGTGTCAGTGCAACGGACGGCGCTGATCGGTATCAGTGGCGCTCTCAGAACAACACCTACCTTGGCACTGAACGTCATGCTGAACATATACCCAGTAGATATTGCGGGAAAGGCGGCCGCGGCAAGGTCGTTGGTCAGGCTTCGTGATATGGGATATAGACTTTTAACCGCGGGACACTCTAGCCTTCTTACCAGTTTCGACTTTATCCGGACAGAACGGACTACTGTATGCCGATAACTGCTCCCTATACAACCTTCACCCCAGTTATTCCAGAGAGAGAGGATTGGGGAAGAGGAATTATCTGGGGCATGGGACCGGTTAACTGTTCACGGATGGGTCAAAGCTGGATGGAAAGGTTGGAAAGATTACAATGTTCAAATATTTATGATAAAGAAATAGCGGAATTGCACACAAACCGGCGTACACAAACCAAATATTTTTCAAGAATATGAAAAGTAAATTAGAAACGATGGAGAAAAACAATATTGTATACAGATACCATGTGCAGGAGACGGAGATAACATTTGTGCGAAAGAATATGTTGGCACAACGACAAATAGTTAAAAACAAGAATAGCAGGGCACCGATCTGACATCAATGTTTACAATCAAGCATACACATAAAACAGCACTTGCGGCCCACTGTGCGGAGAGCGGACATAACCAGACTTTGACGCTGTGAGCATACTACACAAGAACAGCATTACAACAAACGCTTTACTTTGGAGATGCTCCAC